>APFE031246193.1:0-41117 GCA_000404065.3 Pinus taeda
CATGATCTCTATTTAAAGAGCATGGAGGGTCATTTGTAGGTTAACTGTTCATGAGAGAAGCTTATGTAAAATTTCATTCTTTTATTAATAAATTGCCTGAAGTGGCCGCGTTGGCTCAGGCCATGGACTGTTTCCCTCTTTGAGGGTTTTAACCGCATCAAAAATACTGGTGTATTGATCTGTGATCTGTTTGTGAGCGGTGTCCTTTGGTGTTCTGTCTGAGGAACTTACCCTGTAAATTCCTATAGAAGCCTCCTTGTATAATAGTCTTGAATAGTATGGATGAAACATTGTCAGTGAAGGAGCGAGAACAAGTTTTCACTTTTAGAAATTCAAGATTGGCTCCTCTGCATATGGACTTATTCAAGTTTCCTTTAGAAAAATGTGTCGTTTTGAAGAACACAAGGCTTTCTACTCAGCAATAGGTTTCCTCTCAGTTGCAGCAACCAATAAAAACAAGTTCTTCAACCTCTGAAGAAAATACTCATATAGAGGACCAAAGGATGGAAAAGGTATGGCAAGAGTTTGAATAGAGCATAAAACAACCAAAGCAAGGGGTACAACAAAACATAATCCTAGGAAGAGAGAATTATTCTCAATAGAAAAATATTTAGAGTAACCCCAATTCTATGCAAAATACCATTCCAAAGAAGACAATATATGAGGAGACACCAGTGGTCACTTAGCCTGAGGTGGAAATTATTCTCGCTAATCCTACCTCTGAAATCTTCCTCAACATTGGGAATACTCCACCAATGGATATCTTTTATAGTCCAATGCATAAATTTGTGGTTAAGGGAGGAAGAAAGAAGAGGAAATTATATGAATCCCAGGTTTTAGTCTTGAGGTATTTTGGAAAGGATCCTCTGCTACCGCTGCTGATGAAATTGGGAAATTGACCCACCTATGCCTCTGAAACAATGGATGAGGTGATAAAGGTACAAGAATTGTTGAGGGAAAAACATGAAAAATAGCCACCATGGAGTAGGGGTTCATCAAATAAAAGGAACAATTGATAGTATAGTGACAAAAAAAGTTGCATCAGAAGGAGATCACATTGGTAGAATTGTAGAAGTATTTTCATACACTAGTTTGAGTTCAACATGAAGAAGAAATAAAATTAAAATATAGGAAGATCAAGGATTCACAACAAAAGTTGGAGAAAATATAGGTTGGGATCCCCCATCTAGCCAAATTTAAACAAGTCGCCTATGAGATTAATACCCTACTCTAAAAACAACATCACCTTTTCTATGAAAAGCTAAGCTTGATTCAAATGCAGTGTAAGTTGGGAGACACATTAACGGATGATCTAGTTGACATGGATTCTTGCTATGATGAGATCAAATGAGACCTAGACAAGCTATTGAAATGGAAAAACAATGCAGAGGGAAAGAAATTTGATTTTTCCAAAGTTTATGAAATGCAAAAATCCATTATCTTCAAAAGTTGGAAAGTCATGATTCGTTCAGAGAAAAATTTAATATATGATGCATGTGAATGTTCAAATGCCATAGTGTAACCCATTAATGATTCATTACTTGAATCGAATTTTATATCTAGTCATTCAATGCACTCGTTGCCAGATGTGGACAAATTACAAAAGAATTGGCTTGAGCAAAGATCAAATTTCGTTAAAAGAGTTGACCAATTAACTCAGGTTAATCTTGATTAATTGGAAATTCTTGATCAAGCCTCATAATCATTCATTAGTGCTAAAAAACTTACCAATTAATCCATTTAAATGTTTCCACCTTTGAAGGCTTCATCTTCAGCTACCATGTGTACATCAAGCATCAATCTCCTCGAGAGTTGGCACCACTTCTAGAAATCCAAAGGCTATGTGTAACACCCCCTCCTCCAAGGTCCACCCAAGCAACCAGCTAGCCAGGGTAAACATGCGATGAGAGAGGCTACTATATTGGATTCAACTTCCTTGGTGACCTTAAGGAAATGGAACTGGTGGATCATATCAAACAAACCCATCCACATCAGTAACAACACCCTCAGGAGACATGTTAGCCACTTAGACATCCTATCCATGATTCCCACCGATGATTTAATCCTTTTAACCCATGTTCACTCTCATTCTATAGGCAAGACAATGACCAAAAGTCAAAGTTGCTATCATAGGCCTGTGTGCCAGCGTCCCTGGACTTTTTCCAGCAGTCTTGTGCTAGCGTCCCCCAGATTTGAGCCACTTTTTTAACCTAGAATCTGGCCTCTACCCATAACCTCTTATAATCTTAAGAATCCATCAAATACATGATAACAATATAAAAAAATAAAAAATAAACCTTAGGTCTAGGCTTGAGCATCCCCAATTGGGACTGACATTCTGTTAAACACTTGGAATCAATGCAACCTACCTATCTAGGATATAAGATAGAGAATACGTGACTGAAAGAACATATGAAACATAACCAGAAGCATCACCTCCTTCTCCATTGAATTATTATATCATCAATTAGGACTTGCATCCATCCATTTAATAATTTCAAGTAAATACATGAAATAACTATGACATGAACTAGTCATTTAACCATGCTTATAACCAACATAAAACCATACAAATATCAAAGATATGATAACCATTAAATCCAGATATACACCAGTGAAAAAGTAAGAGAACTTAGCTTTTATTAATCATAGGAAAACCTAACCAGGTTTGGGACTTCCACGTACCACTCGACCATAGACATGGTTGAACCAAATATCTCTTTTAGCCAGTCACCCCCGTGCCATATTCCAAGCATGAATGTGTGATCTAATACAACAACCAATCTAAGAACAACCAAGGGAATCCAGAGGTTAAACCACCTCCACCCTCAGCAAACCATGATCACACCAAAACTGGTGCTCCGATCACAACCAAACCGAACTTGGAATGTCATCCGGAATCCATCACTATCCTTAAGGAATTTTCCATCTCCTTGTCTCTAAGGCTTTACCGCAATCCAATCCTAGATCACTAGGCCCTAAACCAAGACCGGTTTCTTAGGATTTACCACAATCTAAACCTGGATCTCTATGTTGGAAATAATACTGAGAGGGGGGGTGAATCAGTATTATCAAACTCTTATCAATTTATACAAATATTTTCAAATCTGACAATTGAAACTTGCATATACCTTCCAAACATATAATTTAATTTATTCTTCAGATGTTTGTCATTAATCTGTATGTGAGAACCATAGAATAATGAGCAGGAACACAAAATAGGCAATCACACCAAGGAACACAAGATGTAAGGTGGAAACCCAATGTGGGTGAAAACCACTTGTTGTAATATGTCTCTGTCTTCTTTCAATTAGAAACTTCTTCTTACAATGATTTTGTACTAGTTCAGTCTTTTGCCGGTACGTAGGCTGCAACCTGTAGAGAGCTACAACCCTCTCTCATTTTCCAGCTTCTTCTGGAAGGGAGCTACAACCCCCTTAGCTCTTGTACTAGCTGAAATACTAGTACATAGGTGCTGACCTACAGAAGGCTACTACCTTCTCTTTCCTTCCAGGGGCCACGTTTCATCAATTTTCAAAATGGATCCAAAACATCATGTACATGTGCATCACCCAATCTCCTTTAAACAAATAACTTCTCAGAATGCAGTAACCAAAAAATAACACCAGTAACCAGACACTAATTTAAACCCAGATCTCTGCAGAAGCAGATAAAAGACAGCTAAAATATATTTCAAGAAAGGTCCGCAACTTCACCGAAGGAAACCTGCGGATATCCGCACTTCTGCCATGACGAGTCTGCGCAACTCTGCAACTACTTCTTCTCTGGTTCTGCTCACCTCCGCACCGTTTCGTTGCCGCTCTTTCGCACCTCCAGATTTAGACAGTTTATCAGTTCTCGAACATACCCCAGACTGTCGAAATCACAGATCCGTTCATGCGTCAAAGGGGTCCCAACTCTTCAGTAGATCTGACTTATAATGCTCCGGTTTCTCCTTGATTCAGATTCAACTATGTCTCACCAACCGATTATCAGAAATTCAGATCTTGCTCTTCTTAAGATTTTCAACACACTTGTGATTAGCCAAATGATCTCCTTTCCTTTTTATAGGCTAGGCCTCACTCAAAACCATGGACCAAAACCATTGAGAAACAATACCACGGACCCAATACTTGGGTTCAACTCTTTTGGATGCAATACCACAGACCAAAACCATAGGATCAAAAACTGTTGGACTTTTCTCTGCATGAAAGGAGTTTTTCTCTGCATGAAAGTGCGTGAACTTTTCTCTGCATGAAAGTGCGTGAAATTTTCTCTGTGTGAAAGTCGATGAACTAGAAAATAAATTTGCTGCACTATTATTTATCATCTGAGATGAGTGGGTTGCCATCAAGTACAACATATGTATCATAATGCCAACACCAGAAAGTTTCCCTTCCATGCCTTTGATGTTGTTCTGTCCTTTAGATTGATGATCCTTTAGCCGTTTTTTGATGTCGCCTTTCAGTCTGCGAATCTTGGACTCCCAGATGGTGATTGGGCTTCCATCAATCCAACCAATCTAGGGGAGGGAGACCATTTCCAAGAAATTGGGGGCTTCCAGCGAAAGAGGAGAGAATCGAAAGGGGATAGGGCCCAGATCCAAGCGCTAAGAGATCGCCAAACTGATCGGGCGGTGGTCCAACCCTGCCCACGGCAGGATGGAAGATTTGAGGTTGTAATTTAGGTTATGAGGTTGTTAGCAACAAGGAAACGGTCCAATCTAGCCGCTATATGATTTATGTTTTGTTAGTCCAAGTGTACATAAATTTTTGAGGTTTGACATCAAAAAGGTTCAGGGTTAGGATGAGGTCCTCCATGTATTCTTGTTGGGCATTTCGGATGATGGAGCCCCCTCTTTTTTCATGGATGCCCATTGTTTGTGTTGAAATCTCCACCAAAAATGTAGTTATGCTCGAACTCTGTGTCTTTTAGCTCCATTAGGGAACTCCAACATTCTTTTTTTTCCCAAAAATGTGTGGGCATGTATACATTGACCACTGTGAAGGGATGTTGTTTCTCTTTAATATTAAAAATAGTTGTTATTGAATGAGTTGTTTTTAAGGCACTTACCAGTTGTAGCTTCGACGGATTCCATAGTGTACAGAGATTTCTTGATGCTCCTCTTGAATTTACTGATTCCAGCTTGCCAATATTCCAAAATTTGTTTTTAATAGAGTTTATAGGCTCCTCGTCCATCTTGGTTTCATGTAGGAGGATGACATCTAGTCAAAGAGTGATTCCACTCCTTCGTCACCATTTGAGGGATGCTCTCAAGAAAGTAGTCTTTGCTCGC
Source organism: Pinus taeda (assembly GCA_000404065.3). Classification (NCBI taxonomy): domain Eukaryota; kingdom Viridiplantae; phylum Streptophyta; class Pinopsida; order Pinales; family Pinaceae; genus Pinus; species Pinus taeda. The sequence goes on from APFE031246193.1 coordinate 5,297, forward strand.
AAGGTCCCAAGTATTATCCTTTGTATACATATTTTCAAAATGTTCCACTGCTGCTCTTTTGATTTCCTCAAACTTATTGATGGTCTCCCCCCATGAGTTATCTGAGTTGTATTATTTTTTGATTCCCTGAACTTGGCTTGTTTGTGGAGAATTTAGTGTTCCTCTCCCCTACATTAAGCTAGTTATTTCTGGATTTTAGTCTCTAGTATTCCTCTTCCTTTCTTAGGTTTGTGTGGAGAGCCTTAAAATTTTCTGCTTCTTACAGAGGTTTGATTCCTGTATCGATATTGTTTCCATTCTCCCTTGGATTGCAGCAAGTTTCCCTTCCATGCCTTTGATATTGTTTTGTCCTTTAGTTTGATGATCCTTTCGTTGTTTTTTGATGTCGCCTTTTAGTCTGCGAATCTTGGACTCCCAGATGGCGATTGGGCTTCCATCAATCCAACCAACTTAGGAGAGGGAGACCATTTCCAAGAAATTGGGGGCTTCCAACGAAAGAGGAGAGAATCGAAAGGGGATAGGGCCCAGATCCAAGCGTTGAGAGATCGTCAGACTGATCGGGCGATGGTCCAACCCTGCCCACAGCAGGATGGAAGATTTGAGGTTGTAATTTAGGGTTATGAGGTTGTTAGCAACAAGGAAACGGTCCAATCGAGCCGCTATATGATTTATCTTTTGTTAGTCCAAGTGTACATTAATTTTTGAGGTTTGACATCGAAAAGGTTCAGGGTTAGGATGAGGTCCTCCATGTATTCTTGTTGGGCATTTCGGATGATGGAGCCCCTTCTTTTTTCATAGATGCCCATTGTTGTGTTGAAATCTCCACCAAAAATGCAGTTATGCCCGAACTCTGTGTCTTTTAGCTCCATTAGGGAACTCCAACATTCTTGTTTTTCCCAAAAATGTGTGGGCATGTATACATTGACCACTGTGAAGGGATGTTGTTTCTCTTTAATATTAAAAATAGTTGTTATTGAATGAGTTGTTTTCAAGGTACTTACCAGTTGTAGCTTCGACGGATTCCATAGTGTACAGAGGCCTCCTGATGCTCCTCTTGAATTTATTGATTCCAGCTTGCCAGTATTCCAAAATTTGTTTTTAATAGAGTTGATAGGCTCCTCGTCCATCTTGGTTTCATGTAGGAGGATGACATCTAGTCTTTCTTTACTAGTTAGGGATTTCACTTCTGTAATTCTTTTTACATAACCTAGATCCCTACAATTCCAAAATAAGATATTCATTAATCACATTTTAAAATTCCCTGATCCCTTTCCAGGGCCCGTATTGTTTCCTTTTTTTCCTCCTCCTCCTGTGTTCCCTGCGCTTGCTAATTGACGAGGAATAGTGTGATGGACTCCCAACTCTTTGTCTTTTTCAGTTTTCTCCCTTCTAACATCCTTGTTTGTTTTTCTTCCCTTTTCTGGCGGGTTGCTTCAGGCTTGCCCCCCCAGGTCTGTCATCAGCAGAGCTCAGCTATGCTGAAGGTCCCAGGGCTTTCGTAGATGTCAAGAATCCTTCTGCATCTTCATCCTCCTTTGATGATTCATCAGTACTGCTGTTAGTGTCTGGGCTAGATCTTTCCTCCTTACGATTGTTTGGAGGGGGGGGGTAGCTGTACGAGGGGACGGGTCCTCCAAAGATGAGGAGGGGGGAAAGGGTAGTACTGAACCTTCTACAACAACTTCCGAATCTAGGATCCCAAAACGATTCTCCGACACTGAACCAAGTTCGCCCCTGATTGGCTTGCATGGGGGGGGGGGGCAAACTCCACTTCCTTTGAGACCAAAACAACGCTAGGGCCGCTGGCCTACACAGAATATTTCGAAGACTTACGTCGCTTGACCTATTGCGATTGCTTTTTAGGGTCCTCAGGTTGATTCTCCACAGAGATCCCACCTTTCGGACAACCTTTTGCAAAGTGCCCATATTCATTGTACAACTTAAACTTGAAGGGCAACTGGTCATAATCTACTCCCTGAACATGCGTCCAATTATCCATGCAAAGATGGACGACCTCTGGGAGGCCCTTCTCTAGATCTACCTCCACACAAATCCTTGCACAGGAGAAGGGACCATCAGTTCAGAGCAGTCAATATACCGCCCTAGGGAGTTCCCTATGAGCTTGAAGGTCGCATCATTCCAGCAGTGAAGGGGAAAGTAAGGCAACTTCACCCATATCGGGACCGATGAATAGAGAAGATGCTGGCCTCGAAAGAAGGGTGAAAGACCTTAGTATTACCCAAGGAAAATCTGGAAAGAGAGGTGCTGGCCTTAGAGTACGATGTCTTCTTTTTTAAAACTCTAGAAAAACCCAATTATTTTTGGATCAATAGAGTAAGGGTTGTAGGTTATTTTGATACCATGTTGAGATTCACAAATGAAAGTAGGTGATTTGAATGGAACCAAAGACAATCCAATTTCTGTGGCAAATTAGTCACAAGTGCACTAAAAAACTCTAGTGCTTTAGAGAGGGAAAAATGCCCAAGCACAAGTATGCTGCACAACAAATGTGCCAGTGCACATAAAGGAAAGAAATGCAACTCACAAGAAAACGCCAAAGGTAGAGGTGCCCTTAAGCGTTAAACACCTTATAAAAGGGATCAATAAGATCTCTCAATATGATGGAATACAAATGAGAATTATGTTATATCTAACACAACTCAAGTAGGGCACTCTGCCGAGAAGGGGTTAATGAGCCTATTCATACAAGCTTAACTAGGTTGGCCTTAACCACTCCTTGGTATCACAATAAATGATGACAAATTGTCAAAGGATAGCATTAACCATGATTACAAATACATGAATGATACATATAAGCGGGCCCAGGCCACGTCAAGTTTAACACCGACAATTCTAGCATACCGCATATATACTATATTATTATATACAACAAAATCAGGAGACAAAAGCTTAGAATTACCAAGCGGTGCTCATCAGTGATCAATTCTTTCTAATAATGTTTTTTTTTAACTATAATCACTAGAATGCTTGGGATTATTTAATGTGTATTAATGATACATAAGTGTGCCCTGGCCATGTGAAGTTTAACAACCACAACTCTAGCATACTATATATATATATATAGATATATATGCGGACACAAAAATCAGGAGACAGAAAATTTAGAATTAGCATTAGTTGCTCATTAGTGATCGGTTTTTTTAAATAATGTTTTTTTACTATAACTACTAGCATGCTTCCCATTAGATAATATTTGAGATTCTTTAATGTTTTTTGGGGGGCAGAAACACGGTGCTTTTTGTTTTTTTTTTCGCTGTTTCTTTTATTGAAATGTGGTTGAAAAAATTCAGGAGACAGAAAGTTTAGAATTAGCATTAGTTGCTCATTAGTGATCGTTTTTTTTAAATAATGTTTTTTTTACTATAACTACTAGCATGCTTCCCATGAGACAATATTTGGGATTCTTTAATGTTTTTTGTGGGGCAGAAACGTGGTGTTTTTTTATTTTTGTTTTCGCTGTTTCGTTTATTGAAATGTGGTTGAAATGGCCCTGCGGCTCTGAAATGCTGATTCCAGTATCTGATACGGCCCTGAAGTGCTGAAACACCTTTTCCAGAATCTGATACGGCACTGCAGCTGTGAAACGTTGTTTCAAGAATCTGATATGCCCTTAAACGCCCAGAAATGCTTGAGGGCTGTATCTGCCGCATATCCCCTCCATTTAAGTATCATAAATTCTAAGCAAGCTCGTCTGCCAGATGTTTATGGTAAATTAGTTGTGAGTAAATGTCTTATATATTGGCCAGTTAAACTTCATTTGTCTGGCCACTTATTATAATGCTGTTCAATTTTTTTACCGGCTAGTTGACATTAGATAATTTGCCAGCCGTTCTTGGTTGCCGTAAAACGGTCAAAACTTCTAATAATTGAGTTGTCATTCAATCATTATATTTTCTGTTAACCTTTTTCATACATATCTATGGTTTCAAGTCTTCATATGGATTATTCAACATCAGAATTTGAGAATTTCATTGTTCATCTAAGTCAACAGTGTCCTGGCTGGTTTGATCTTGTGATGGTTTAAATTAAATTTTTACATTTTTCAGCACGGTCAAGCAATTATGTTTCAGTTACTGAATTGGTATATAAGATTCTTTCAGCCTCTTGCAAATGCTCAAAACTAATATTTCCACCGTATTTATTGCTGAAGTCTGCAATTACTTTGAGCGTTGTTCAGTTTTTTAAACATAAGTTTTTGGACAGGCAGAACTTTTCACAAAAACGCATCGGGTGTTTCAGCATCTAATACTTGTTTGTTCAGTGAATTGCATATGTGTCTGAAGTTACCAAGGCTTTTGATCATTTATGTTTCTGTTTCATGAACACTTACGTATATGATTGCTCAGGACTGCAAGGAAGGAACTGTCAAAATTCTCCCATCGGGAAATGCAATTCTTAGAATTTGCCTTTATAAAATATTTAACAGCTCTTTTTTCATATTTATGTTGATCGTTTAAACTCTATGCTGACATTATGGTCTTTCTTATTTTCCTTTCCTCATTTTCTTAGACTCGTATTTGGTGAAGCAGAGGGTATTTTTGGAAGGTTGTACATATTGTTCCAAATATTGAGTTTTGTTTCATTTTCACACAGGTGTAGGGAGGGAACCCTGCAAGGTTTCTGAGGAAGCTTACAGATGAAGAGATTGCATTTTTTGCCCAATCAGCTTCGAACTATGCAAATTTAGCACAGACACATTTCACTGAAAATACCAAGGGTCTTGATGAAAGTGAAGCAGAGAAGTTGTTTCGCAAGAAGTTTTCATGGCAAAGCAATGACTACAATGGACATGTAGGTGTTAGTGAGATACTCCCTGAACAAGTTGTTCCCGAGGCTGCAACGAGAGGTCCTCAGTAAGACTTCCAAAGAGATTTAAAGCATTTAGAAAGTTGGGAAGCATAATTCCGTTTTAAAGTGGCCTGCCTCCACATGCACTGGACAAATGCATTGTTTTGAATAAGTTTTGGTGTTATTTTTTGCCTGGGGTAAGAGAAACTGATTTAGTTTCAAATAACTTGAATTATCTCATGTTGTCCTTTTTGGTACTCACAAAAACATTGTGCTTGCGTACTTGATATTTTCTTTATCGAGTATATCCCTTAACTGTAAAAGTTCGAGGATCAATGCTTTGGAAAAAGAAACGAGCCACGCTAGATGCATGGCCCAAATTTATTATCTTGTGGAGTAATAATTTATCTTATGTCCCATTTTCTATATTGTGTCCAATGTTTGAATTCACTATCATAAAAACATTGCAGGAATGCATGACACTGTTTATGATTTTTTCACATTAAGCTTCATTATACAGTCCAAGTAAGCTCATTCAGACAATAATAAATATGCATGACCGTTGTGTTCAGTTTCTATGGTTCCCATTAGGTTACTAAGACAAGTGCTCCTCCAATCACAGTGAGTTGAGCTTTGCTGAGTATTGGCTTTGGGCTGTTTAACATTCTGAAGTGAACACGTAAAGCACAGTAAGCTATTCAGTGGAAGGTAATGCTCATTAAATACACAGTGCAGAGGACAAAAGCAGCAGATATATGAATGCTGAAAATTATGGCAGCAGTCTATACCAAATATATGCCTACTATTTGACAATAAGCAGAATTACGGTTGATTCAACATAGACTACGTCAATGCAAAGTTGCAAACTAGAAACATACAGACCCAAAAGATGAAACATCCCCCACCCAACCCCACCACCAAAGTTGTTCCCGTGGCTGCAACGAGAGGTCCTCAGTGAGACTTCCAAAGAGATTTAAAGCATTTAGAAAGTTGGGAAGCATATTTCCGTTTTAAAGTGGCCTGACTCCACATGCACTGGACAAATGCATTGTTTTGAGTAAGTTTTGGTGTTATTTTTTTGCCTGGGGTAAGAGAAACTGATTTAGTTTCAAATAACTTGAATTATCTCATGTTGTCCTTTCTAGTACTCACAAAAACATTGTGCTTGCGTACTTGATATTTTCTTTATCGAGTATATCCCTTAACTGTAAAAGTTCGAGGATCAATGCTTTGGAAAAAGAAACGAGCCATGCTAGAAGCATGGCCAAATTTATTATCTTGTGGAGTAATAATTTATCTTATGTCCCATTTTCTATATTGTGTCCAATGTTTAAATTCACTTTCATAAAAACATTGCAGGAGTGCATGACACTGTTTATGATTTTTTCACATTAAGCTTCATTATACAGTCCAAGTAAGTTCATTCAGACAATAATAAATATGCATGACCGTTGTGTTCAGTTTCTGTGGTTCCCATTTGAGGTTACTAAAATAAGTGCTCTCCAATCACAGTGAGTTGAGCTTCGCTGAGTATTGGCTTTGGGCTGTTTAACATTCTGAAGTGAACACGCAAAGCGTGGTAAGCTATTCAGTGGAAGGTAATGCTCATTAAATACACAGTGCAGAGGACAAAAGCAGCAGATATATGAATGCTGAAAATTATGGCAGCAGTCTATAACAAATATATGTCTACTATTTGACCATAAGAAGAATTAAAGTTGATTCAACATAGACTACGTCAATGCAAAGTTGCAAACTAGTAACAGACAGACCCAAAAGATGAAACATCCCCGACCCAACCCCACCGCCAAAGTGCTGAAAATTATGGCAGTAGTGAAATTATAGTTAGCACTCAGACTTGATCAATATGAATTAATAACATACAGACCCAAAAGTTCCCTCTTATTAGTGCAGCAAGAGAAAACCGATGTAATAAACCAAAAAGTAAAGAAATTCATATAAGATATAAAATCTATATTTGTAATTTGAATAAAATAGGTGATGTTTTATATCATCTCTTGACATTTATTAATCACAAAGGCTGAAGGGTTGTGCCACATGCATTATTCAATTATTTATATTATTTATTATATAGTGTTATTTATATATTTATGATTGTTAAATTACTGGCCCCTTCAAGGATGTTCTATCCTCAAAGCATACTCTGAGAAGGTCTATGCTTTTGTTTTTCCTTTGCAATGCTTTTATTCTATGCTTTCCTGGGCACTGTCATTGTTGAAAAGACAATGGTACAATGTTTGTAGCGCTGAACAAAACTGTTGCATTGCGAAAGGGTCAGCCAACATGGTGTGCTATTTGCTGTTTATTAGGACTTTTTGTACAACGATTCTCAGTGTACCTATGGAAATGAGTTGAATTGGCATTCCCGTATTTAGAAATGTGCACTGATTATTGATATGGCATCAATGTTATGTTTATTTTTTATTTTTTGGTTGGTAAGGAAAAAACTCTGGTACGCTGGTTTCTATTAGAATAAGCAAAAGTAAAAACCACCAATCTAAAAAGAGTCGAAGTTGGGATTAAATCGGCAAGGGTCTAAACGTTGAAAAACACGTTAAAGTTGGGATTAAATCAGCAAGGGTCCAAAAGTTAAAAAACATGTCAAAGTTGAGAGTTTTTGGAAAAAAGTCAGGCAAAATTAAAAAAAAAAAAAACACAAAAATATCATATTTTTTTTTTAGCGTCTAGAGTATCTACAACATCAAATAAATGCATTTCCACATAAACATGTAAAGTAAGCTATTATATAATATGTATATGAAGTCTAGTGCTACATCACATATCAAAATAGTGAATCAACGCCTGAATCTTGAGTGAATCTCGAGTCTTGTCTGAGTCTCAACTCTAAAGAGTCAAAATATCAACAAAAAATATAATAAATGTATATTATGAGTAATCTACATGTCATAAAGTACTCAGTCATTGAGATCCTCTGCCCCTTTTACGGGAATAGGGAATGGCCTTGCCTTTTCCTCTAGAGGAAGAGGCTTAGCCCCTGGAAATTCAAATGGAGTCAATCGTCCTCTAGAAGTCGATGAAAGAGATGGCCTCTATCCTATGCTATTGTTGCCCATCTTAGACGCTGTCACCTCCTACTCATCATCCTCATCCATCTTTGCATCTTGACCTTGATGTTGTTGCTCCTCTACCTCTGGCTCTCCCTCCCCTACAACTGCTACCTCCTCTGGATACACATCTACCCAATCCGAGATCGAGTCCATGATCGGCCTCTCAGTCTGGGCCCTCCATGCAGCGGTGGTATCAATATTGTCCAATGAGATGGCTTCCACATCAGGAGGTTTCTGAAGTTGTCTCACCCACAATCGAAGATTGTAGTAGACGTAGAGCATGTCATTGAGGTGTTGGGACTCCAATCTGTATTAGGGTCATAGATTGTAAATTAGTAATTAGAAAATTTAGATATTAAAAATAATCAAATGAATTCAAAAAATAAAATTTTAATTTTTTTATTTGTTGCACTTTTTGCTGTGTATTTTGTTAAATACACTAGTTGCGCTCACACCCAAAGGAATTGCATGTTTGGCTGAACACTCAAATGGCAAGCTTTTGGAGATGGGGTACTTTGCCGCCATAGCGTGTCCACCAAGCATCTACAAGTTAAAAGAAAAATGAGAAACATAAAAAAAAACAGTGAAATTCTAAAGTTGAAAGTTTGAAACAAACTGAAGCTTACTTGGCATTTTGGTCATCCTATTCTTAAAAGCCATGGTAAAACCAATTGTGCCACCTCCCATCTTATATATCTCCATTTCTTTAGAAATATCTTCATGTTTTTGTTCAGATGCCACCATCTTCTCAACACAAGGGCAGAATCCATCCATTACCTCGATATCAAATCTGAAACCACAAGCGTAAGAAAATGCGGGGTTGAGGTAGATACCTGCAACATGAATGGGGCAATGTTCATCAATGACTCTCTATATGACCTGTAGTTTCTCTAACCCTTCGTCTCCCTTGTCTTCATAATAAGTACGAATGGTTTTTTTGGTCCTATCCATGGCCTCATACAAGTAGTCTATTGTGGGCTTGTCTCCATCAAACAATCAAAGAATCCTTACCAAAGGTTCTGAAGTGGCACACATCTCTACTCCTGCCCAAAAGCTCTCGTCATATGAAGCTACTTTGCATATGCCCTCTTCCTCTGGTTTGCAGCTAATAGATAAAGCACGCCGATCTGGTAAAAGAAACATGCTCTTCACATCCCACATAGAATTCAACAGAGACAGAAGAGATATGAAAGTAGTGGCAAATCGTGTAATGGCAGGATGCACCAACTCTTTGTTGTTGGTGAATATTCTCATCGAATTAAGCATAAATACGCTATAGTTGCGCTCACACCCAGAGGAACTACATGTTTGACTGAGCACTCAAATGGCAAGCTTTTGGCGATGGGGTACTTTGCCGCCATAGCATGTCCACCAAGCATCTACAAGTTAAAAAAAAAAAAAAATGAGAAACATAAAAAAAAACTGTGAAATTCTAAAGTTGAAAGTTTGAAACAAATTAAAGCTTATTTGGCATTTTGATCATCCTATTCTTGATAGCCATGGTAAAACCAATTGTGCCACCTCCCATCCTATATATCTCCATTTCTTTAGAAATATCTTCATGTTCTTGCTCAGATGCCACCATCTTCTCAGCACAAGTGCAGAATCCATCCATCACCTCGACATCAAATCTGAAACCACAAGCATAAGCAAATGCGGGGTTGAGGTAGATACTTGCAGCATGAATGGGGCAATGGAGGGTATGTTCCATCGTTCATCAATGACTCTCTATATGACCTGTGGTTTCTCTAACCCTTCGTCTCCCTTGTTTTTATAATAAACACGAATGGTTTTTTTGGCCCTATCCATGGCCTCATACAAGTAGTCCATTGTGGGCTTGTCTCCATCAAACAACTAAAGAATCCTTACCAAAGGTTCTGAAGTGGCACACACCTCTACTCTTGCCCAAAAGCTTTCGTCATATGAAGCTACTCTGCATATGCTCTCTCTCTCTGGTTTGCAGCTAATAAATAAAGCACGCCAATCTGGTAAAAGAAACATGCTCTTCACATCCCACATAGAATTCAACAGAGACTGAAAATATATGAAAGTAGTGGCAAATCATGTAATGGTAGGATGCACCAATATTTTGTTGTTGGTGAATATTCTCATCAAGCTAAGCACAAATGCATGATTATATATAAATTTTGTTATGCTCTTAGATGATTCAACAATATCCCTCACAATAGAAATCTTACATATATCCTCCAACATCAAGTCAATGCAATGAACAACACAAGGTGTCCAAAACAAGTTAAGATACCCCTCCATAAGCAACTTGTTAACTGCAACATAATTTGTAGCGTTGTTCGTTATGACTTGGATAATATTGCTTGGGCCTACTTCTTGAATGAAGATGTTCAACAAATCACATAATAAACATGCATCTTTAACATGTGCAGATGCATCAACATATTTCATAAACATTGTCCCCTTGGGACAACTAACCAAGAAGTTAAGAAGGGTCCTACCCTTTGGGTCAGTCCAACCATCTAACATGATTGTGCATCTAGTGTGTTCTCATGATGCCCTAAACTCCGCCAATCTAGAAGTGCAATCAATCTTTTCATTTTGAAGAAGAGGCCCTCTCAATTTTGCAAAGGTGGGAGCTTTGTACCCTGGGCCAATGACAACAACAACATCAAACATAGGTTGGTAGAATGGGTTTGTCTTGGCAATGTTGAAAAGAACATCAATCCATAGAAGACACTTATTGACCAACTTGTTAGCTTCTGTTTGTTTTTTTTTAAGTGCCGATTTGATGCTAGGTTGTGCATTAGATGTGGTTCTAGGAACAAAAATAGATGAGAAGGCTGAGGGGTTGGGACATATGGGTGTGGAAGGTGATGTTGAAGAAGCACTCTCACTTCCCCCCACTCTTGAGGCCCCTACAAGTTGGATTTTTAGTGCTACCCTGGCATCTTTGCCCTTCTCTTTATCCATCAACGATTGAATGGTCTGTCAGATGATTTCTGGAGATGGATTTGGGCAAAGATATACATTTTGCCCCGAAATTTGCCCAAAATGGAATTTTAATTTGTTGATGCTTCCTGACATATGCTTACCACACAACTTGAAAGTCAAATACATTCTATCGATCCCCCCAGATTCAGGTATAGTATCAGGGACACCATATTCCCACATAGTGTCCAAAAGCCTTGACATTTTATTTTAAACTTTGAACTTGAATTTGAACCTGGGCACAATTTTTTTTTGAAAAAAATATTTTTTTTCCCGTCAAATAAGAAGCAAATACAAATGCAATTGTTGATTTTAGATTTTAGATGCCTCTTCTCACTCATTTGAACACGCTCTGATTCAATAAACAAGGGTTTGAATTTTTGTCATTTGATTCTTGAAAGTTGAAATTTTGTTTCAATCTAGATTCTAAACAATGTTTTGATTCATAGCAAAAAATAAGATAAAAGCAAATTAATAGAATTATAGAATGATTTAAGAAGACATTTGTGTAACAAAAACTGACAGAGAAATTAAAACACATACCTGGCAGCAGCAATTTGATTCTTTGAATCTCTCACATTGAACAATGGACAAATCTCCAAATCCCCACCACAAAACTAGCAAATCTCCTCCTTTTGGGCAATGGCAAACATCTACTCTCTCCACAGGGACTAATGGGGGCAAAAACAAGAAGCAAATGTGTTTTTCCCCTTTACAACCTCTTATCCGCCACTTGGGAAAGATGGACAACTTTTTTGGTCGACTCCCGATAAAATCGGGATTAATTCGATTTAATCCGGAATTTTTTGTTAGTGGAAAAGTTGGCCGATTTAATCGTTTTGATGAAAAATCGGATTTTTGGGATTTAATCCCGACTTTTTCCACACCGGCACTAAAAACCAATACAATATGTGAGTCTATCATTCAACTTGCATATAAGAGAGAGAACAATAACTATTACACACCAACTGTGGTCATTAGCCCAGCAAAAATGAGTGCAAACTGTGAGGTCCCCTCTTGAGCACATCCAAATAGCAAAATAAAATGTCTGTCAATAACACTGTTACTCAATGACGAATCGAGTATGAGGAAGGAAAACAGAGAACAACCATAGAAGTGGAAGCAAGATAGATAAGAGAAAAACCCGTGACAGAGAAAACTAGAAAAGAAAATCAAATAATATTAAATAGGTGCTTGCATGTATCCAACATCCATTTGCAAGTAGCCAATCCGGAATCCATGTGCAACAATGTTTGTGATTTTGGTGATGATAGGTTTTTATCGTTGAACTTACTGGTGATATATTGAGACTGGTAGAGGTTATAGATGGATCTGCAATCGTGATGTATTGAGACTGTTAGAGGTTACAGATGGATCTGCAATTGTGATTGAGTTTGTTAATTGTCTCTTTATCGATTGATTCTATCTCAAATATAGATAATCTTCATTTAATTTTTCATTTTTTGTTGCATTTGTAGAGTTTCTTCTTCTACAATTTCGACTTTAACCTTAAGAAACTTCCTAATTCTATTGATGTGGTTACTGTTTATTTCTTGATCCATATTTGTTGACAAGTTATTCAACTTATTTGTTTTTTTTTTCTTGTTCCTTACCCTCGTGATTTGTTTGTGTTTTTTTTATTATTGTTCTTTAACCTCGTGATTTGTTTATAATTCCTTGGGGAAGAAATCTCATCATCTTTTTATGACAAGTCTTTGTTGAAATCCTTCGTTCTTTTATTGTACTTAGCACTATTGTTGTCTGGTTATGTGCCCAATTTCATAAGAAAGAGTTTTCAAGTTCCTATATTTCTGCAGTATTAAAAAAAGTTCCTAAACAAATAATGACATATTTAATTTATTGGAAATCCCTATTCTGTTCATTGAACTCTAAAAGCTAATATTTTTATGTGATTTTATAATTTGCTTCACTGTCATCTCATGGTGGGTGTATTTTGTTTTTTTCCACGTAAAATTTTATTAATCCATGTTATGTTTTGTCTATTATATTTACCATCAAACTTTGTTATGTCAAAGGCCAAGATTACCGTTCATTCTCACATGAAATTTAATGACTGCATAAAGTGTTGGTGGCCCACTAAAATAAAACCTTTTTCAGAGTCAATTTCGATTAAATGACATCCCGTCTAAATCCGAGTCACTTTTCAGAGGTTGTAAATAAATATGTGAAATCATTTTTTTTCTTATGCTTCATATGTTTCATAATTTCTACTTAACAAAATATGCTATTAGGATGATTAACTTTAGTTGCAAGTTCGAAACATCGATTTTCAAGTTTATGGATGAGATTTATTGAACAATCCCAGAAATCTAAAATCTGAAATGTTTCTTTAAATATATTTTTCTTATATGATTCACACCTTTTATTATTTACTTAATAAATACTAAAATATTTTTTCAAATATATATTTTTAATGTACTTAATATATTTGAGAGATAGATAATTTTGCGATAAAGTTTAATATAGACCTTAAATATCATAAAACGATAATGTAATATACAAATAAACTAGAACTTTATAATGCATGACACCAAAGATCAATATCAATATTAAATAAATAATGTTAAAGGTTTTAGAGTGTATAGAAAGCACCTCTCTTTTTCTATATTCTAGTGCCATTATTTGAAGAGTGAGCTTATTAATAAAGCTCCATTACAAAAGAGAAGTTGCTCGCATCCTAAATACTATTGGACAGTATCCATATTATTAAGATCTTAACAACTAAATACAACAAGTGTTGCATGCAGCCGGTAGTTCCTGACGTAAGAGTGACAATATTTCTTGAATTGTAAAGCACCTCTAAACACACACCAAAAATAAAAATGATTGAGTTCATAGTTTCTTTTGGATATTTAAATTTTTGTTTTTAATATGGTTAAAACCGATTTTAACCCTATTTTTATGAGTTTTTTTTGGACCCTTGCTGATTTAATTCATTAACGCAACATTGATAGAAATAAGTGACAATATTTCTTGAATTGTAAAGCACCTCTAAGCACACACCAAAAATAAAAAAGATTGAGTTCAGAGTTTCTTTTGGATATTTAAATTTTTATTTTTAACATGGTTAAAACCAAATTTATTCCTATTTTTATGAGTTTTTATTTTTATTTTTGGACCCTTACCAATTTAATCCATTAACACAACATTGATAGAAATGAGTGACAATATTTCTTGAATTGTAAAGCACCTCTAAACACACCAAAAATAAAAATGATTGAGTTCAAAGTTTCTTTTGGATATTTAAATTTTTGTTTTTAATATGTTCATTTGTCCCTATTTTTTTTAAGTTGTGTTTTTTTTTTTTTTTTTGGGACCTTTGCCGATTTAATCCATTAACCCAACACTGTTAGAAATGAGTGACCACAATATTTCTTGAATTGTAAATCACCATTAAACACACCAAAAATAAAAATAATTGATTTCAATTCAAAGTTTCCTTTGGATGTTTAATTTTTTGTTTTTAATATGGTTAATAGGAATGTTACAGAAACGTAAGTTAAGTTTAGGAGTGCCTATAGCAAAGAAAGCATCATAACCACAATCATATTCTTCATTGATTTAAAAGGGTTAAATGGTTGAATTGAGAAGTTATCAAAGATGGGCCTTGTGGCCAACAAAGTCATAAGTCATTGTAGTGACACTGGACAACAAAGTCATACGTCATTGTGGTGACACTGCACAAGAATATCTGCAAGAAAACACGCAAATTTTTAATACATACAAGGAGATTCCACCATCGTGTGCTTTTGAATCTATGGACATTACACCATTAGGTAATCCTGAATATATGGATTATGGGCAAGCATTCTCAACTGCACAACCTTTGCACAGTTCCCGACACATTTGAGGTTGCTTATCACCTTCAGATACTTCTGTTTCTTTACAGAACATTTGAGGTTGCTTGTCACCTTCAGATGCTTCTGTTTCTGTACAGACTATTCCATGTATAATAAACTTTACATCATTCTGTACAGAATATTCCATGTTTAATAAACTTTACATCATTCACATGGATGACATATATTGAAGTAACAACTTACCCTTAAATACGTGAACAATGTACTTTGAGAAAAGCATAATGAAATTATTCCCAAACTTGGAAAACCAAGTTCAATCTTCAAGCCACTCCAAACTAAAGATCTCTTGAACCTCATCAATGGTGAGGTTATGAAGGGTAGATGCTTTGATGTACAACCATGCTTCACGCTGCCTGTCGCTATCAGATATGACTACACGTTTTAAAGATCTTGGTATTACTGTAGGGACTTCCTTGAATACTGAACACTCCCTCATGTCCAACGATTCTAACTTTGATAGTTGATCAAATTCAATGGGAAGGTCCTGCAAACTTCTGCAATGTGAAATATCTAAATATTCTAGTTGCCCTAGTTTGCAAATGGAAGATGGCAGCCTCGACAGGCTTGGACAGGCAGACAATCTCAGCACCCGAAGTGACTTTAACCATCCCATATCATCAGGTAAGTTTTGGATAAAATGACAATTAGTAACGGACAACCTCTAGAGGGAAGTTAAATTGCATAGTTTGACTGGAAATTCCCCCAAATCACTGCAGTGATCGAAATTAATTTCCATGATGTTTGGAAAGTTAAAGGGCTCAAGTTCCATATCCATTAGAGTGTTATTCCCAAGGCCCTCACATAAGCACACAGACAACTTTTCCAACTTCTCACAGGACCTACAGTTCTCATACAGAGGAGAAGTAATAATCACCTTATGAAGAAACAGAGACCTAATTTGAACAGGTGAAGAAAATCTTGGCAGCCCACTAATATTTGCTCGCATGGAACTGTAATTGTATACTATAAGAACTTTCAGTTTTGGCGTCCTATTTAAAAATGTTGGAAGACAGTATTGATTTGCGGAAAAGAATAACGCCAAAGCTTCCACCTCAGGAAAATCAATTTGACTCCAATCTTGTTCTTGCATTGCACCTACAAGGGTCCCAGAAAGATAAAACTCAATGTATGATGCTGATCAAAATGCTTATCAAACACCTTAGTAAACTTGGAAAATTAGTAAATTGAATTCATAATTATTCAATGTTTCATATGGAAAGGGAAAGAAAGCAGGTTTCATGAGCAGACATACATGTGTAAATTGAAACAAACTGAGTGCGAGATGCCTGATCTTTGAGAGTAGTTAACCATTCCGTGGGAATTTTATCCTCTTTGGAAGGCATGAAGAGCCTCTTAGGAGTGATAATGTTATCCTGGCTTTCCCGGTACAAGGCTAAATCCCG
The DNA here is from genome assembly GCA_000404065.3 of Pinus taeda. NCBI lineage: Eukaryota > Viridiplantae > Streptophyta > Pinopsida > Pinales > Pinaceae > Pinus > Pinus taeda. The sequence goes on from APFE031246193.1 coordinate 21,440, forward strand.
CATTACATCATGTTGAGAAAAGCAGAGCTCAGCAGCACAGCTGAATTGATGGCCCTACTCCTAACCATTAAAACCTTGTGTTAACCAAACCAATCATGGTATCTCAAAAGCCCCCTTTTATCTCTAGTTTGATACTAACATATATATTTATCTTACTCTCCTGATATTATGTTTATAAGCCTCAAGTTTTCAGGGATGTTCATGATTTATCGAAGATGCCAAAGCCCAAAAGCAGAATAATTAAAGTTAAGAAGCATACATGAAGAGGCTGAAGCAATAATCAAAACAAATTCATACGCAGCAGTTGAAGTAAACAGGTTCCATAGTACATACCCTGGATAGCCCGTGAGATTCAGGAGATTTCGACTTGCAAGTTCTAGCAAGACGTCCAAAGCATCTGTCCATTCCATCTGGCGAACATATACCCAAATGTCTAATAATGTTTCCACACTGAACTTTCTACCTTTGGGAAAAGCCCCCAAATCCAAAAAGCATTGTTTATGTTTACCATCAAGCACATCTATACTCGTTTCCAAGCGTTTAAGAAGACTCTCCTTGTGATATTCTGATATAGATTCTAATTTTGAAAGTTTTGTCTGAGCATTGCTCCAAATTGGCCTAGGCTTACCGCGCCATGAGCTTCCAATGACCTTGAGGGCAAGTGGTAAGCCCTTACACTCTGCTGCAACCTATAACTATAATGTTAGTTAAACTGTGCTAGTTGTCTGCATAAATCATGACTCTAAAACACTTGCTAGAGCTACATTAAAGGCATTTATCTTTAGGTCGTAAATTTGGGTATTGATTGCAAAATTGGCATTTAGGTAAAAGATGAGTAAGATGGAGAAAATGTTAAGGCATATGAGATAATGGAGAGTATGTATAATTCATACCTGTCTAACCAGAACCTCATTTTCTGTTGTCGGAATCAATGTCTCATCAAAGGCCCAGAAGCAGAAAAGAGACAGGGCATTAGCATCCTCCAATAGAGGCATCTTATACAAACGAGTACTACCTGTAATTCTAATGGTGGAATCTTGTCTGGTTGTGATAATTGTATTGTATCATTTTGCTTCAAACAACAGGTATTCCAGAGTTGATGTCGACCAGACATCATCCAAAACCACCAAAGTCGGCCGATATATTCTTAACCTAAGTTTTTTCTGCAATTGGTCATGTGCGTCCTCTATGCTCTGGAATTCAGGCACTCGGCCACCAATTATCTTCTCCCACATCGTCTCTAAGAGGCCTTTTACATTTGGATTAGATCGTTTCACTGGAACGAGAACTATATTGTTGAAAGAAGATGAAAATTGGAAAGAGAATAAACATTAAAAACTAAGGCCATGTCAACATAATATGGATGTCTGGATAACAGATTTAGGAAGACTGGAAATGTGGTTACCTTTGACTAGGTTATCTTTGCAAAGGGGTGATGCCAGGGTGCTTTTGTCGCTCCCACCCATCCCTGTTATTCCAAGGCGATCAATGTCATCCTGCAATAGAATTTGTTTGACGGCATTGATACAAGTCTCTAACCCAACTACAAAATCTGACATATCCTGAACTTCCTGGAAGGTGGAGCTGACGGGTTGTTCAGCGATTTTAGCCGCCTCGAATTGTTTGCGAAGATCATTGACGGCTGCACTTAGATTCTCCAAACGACCGGCAATTTTGGGCGAACCTTGAATTTCAATCAAATCTTTGATTTTCTCCTGAAACTCTCGAACCCTCTTTCCATATTGCCACTTTATGTATACATTACAGACGTGTAAATTGTCTCCTTCGTCCACAAGGCTTAAGCCATCTTGTAGGACAGCTTCCAATTATCTGAACTGGCTGTATCGTGATGAATCTGAATTGGAAATAACCTCGACATCATCAATGTCATGCTTTAACGACGGAAGCTTGTTCTTCAGCTCTTTGCCCCCTGTTTTGCTGGAATTGACAGGGTTCCATACGCTGACAGGTGGTCAACATGCAAATATCTCTATGAACTTGTAAAGTTTTTACCCTTCTCACCATAATTAAAAACAAAGCTGCATAAAGACCCTCATTTGCTACCCCAATTAAACCGCAGGGAAACTTTGTTTAAAATTTACAATCCCCTGCATTGCTCAGCCGCGCGGAAAACTTTGGACAAATGAATAATATAAAAAAATATATTGTAAAGTTAATACACTTCTCACGATAATTAAAAACAAAGCTGCAATACGACCCTCATTTGCTTGCCGGATTAAAGAGCAAGAAAACTTTGGTTAAATTTTGCAATCCCTCCCGCATTGTTCAACAGCCCTGAAAACTTTGGGTAAACAAATGATATGAAAAAAAATCAATGCGATTAATATGCCAGAAAACTTTGTATATAAAAAAGTTACCACAATATTTCCGTATCGGGCCACGTGAAGGCCGCAATAAGAGGTAGAATATTTTTCAAAAAAAAACTTTGGTTAAAATTTCAGTGAATAACATTGTCAGCATTAAACTTTGGTTAAAATGCGTATAGGCGGAAAAAATAATCAGTCAAAAGATGAATTAATGCAGGGTCAGCGATCAATCGATCGCTATAGTCCTGCTAAAGGCAGGGACTAATAATAGGGTTGTGTCTTTAACTAGCAAGAATATGCATTGCATATTTGTTTTATGAATTATTAAAACTAAAATGAAATATAGACTTAAAGTAGCTAGTTTAACGTTGTGATTAAATTTACATTCTTGTATTGCATATTTGTTTTATGAATTATTAAAACTAAAATGAAACATAGACTTAAAGTACTTAGTTTATTGTTGTGATTAAATTCACAGATGTGACCATTAGACAACATCGCACATCTTAATGAGAATTCTTTGAGGCGTCTTTATTGTGTAATCCAAACTTTATGAAAGATATTAAAAAATATGTGAATGTTTGTGATCAAATCTAGTTATTTTGTTGGATAGAGATATGATGTTTAATGTGAGTAAGGTCTTGAATTTACCCTTGCCCTATTCCCTTAGTGGTAGAATGCAGTGATTCCTCACTTGTTCCCTAGCAACATGAATGAAATTTTTGTTCCTGGTCTTATTTTTTATGCCATTCTCATTTCTTGATCTTTATGATTTTCACTAAAGCCACCTCCTTTGCCATAGCCTTTTTAAACGACTTTAATTCAATTTTCTATAAATTGATAATGATTGGCATAGTTTGCTTGAGGACATGAAGGTGATTGGTTGTAATGATTTTTCTTGTTGAATGCTTGATGTCCTCTTGGTCAGTGGTGATATTTTAGGGATATATACTTTTAATATCGATTCTCAATATTTTAACATAGTGTGATAATTTCTTTCAATGCCATTGTGATTATTGTAGCATGTGCCTTGAACATTGTTTTGTTAGCATACCACTTATATGGATGAAATATTCTCACATTTGATTGTTGTCCTGTCTCCAACAATTAGATGTTGTTTTGAGGGTGTAGTGACTAATCCACTATTCGTTTCTTAAAAAATGTAAAATGTACCATAGATGGAAAAATTGAGTTTGGGAAAGGGATCATTGGTTGTTGCAGTTCAGATTCTAACTTTTGATCATCCCCAAATTGAAAACATTAGTTGTGAATATATATATATACACACAACACACTCCATTCTTTTTTTCTTGATTTGTTCTTGAGTATTATAACATGATGTCTTTTTGGTTCCTCCATGGTGCTTCTTGAGATGAAGATGGCCAAAAGCTAGTCGTTCTATTGCAAAGGGAATGAAATTTGATCAGAAGGTTACATACCAGTATCCAATTATGATACCGATGTAATGAACCAAACTAGTTCGTCCATTGATTATCCAAAATAATTAGGATGACATAAATAAACCATATAGGGTAAATATATATTTGTAATTGAATTATGAGTGATGCTTTATGAGATCATTCACGATGGTAAAAATATCACTCACTAATCACGAAGGTGAAGGGTTATGTTCCTTGGGTTATCATTCATATTAATTTTTATGTAATGTTATTTTTATATTTTTCCTTAGTCAATGGTGAGATGTTTTTTTTGGATGTGGTTCATGGACTTCGAAGATCCGCGATTGCTACGTCCACGAAAACGATCCTGGGTAGATCCACCTGAAGGGATCGGTCCCTCCGACTCCTTTCAAAGCCTAACTGTAACAACCCCACGCTAAAAGTTCATGTAATAAAGTTAATAAAGGCAAATTAAGACCAAGGTCATGTGACACGTATTCCAAGCTGAATGTTAGGCAAAATATCCTAATGGGTGTTCATTTGGTTTATTATGGCTAAGAGGAAATTAGCAAAGGCATTGGAAAAGACAAAGAGACGTTAATTGGCAATTATTTATGAAAAGGAAAATAGGAGGAAAGGGAGATGAAAGTTCACAATTTTGCATGAGAGAAAAATTGAAGGAAAAATAGAGAAAATTGAAGAAAATAGAGGCCTCAATAATAAAAAGGCTTTTAGTTTAGTTTTGGAGCTCTCTCTATTCTTTCTATTATCTCATACTCTTGCACACTTAGAGCATTCTTGGAGCACTCTAGCATTGGAGAAAGAAAAGTAAAGGAAGAATAATAAGACAAAGGAAAACAAGGGACACGCAAGGAAAAGTTGGAGGAGAAAGAAAAATAAAGGAAGAATAATAAGACAAAGGAAAACAAGGGACACGCAAGGAAAAGTTGGAAGTAGCTTGAACATGAATACTTACAAGTAACAGGTTGCATGTGTGATTTCCTAGCTGGTATGTCAATGCATGGTACATTTATGTGTGTATTTGGTTTTCTTGTTGTCATTGGCATAGGTTTTGCCAGGTGTGATAGTGGTTTCAACCTTGCCTTGCCTTTCCATTTCCGGAGCCATGATGTGATGGGGTTCTTTATTTGGTTGATATTTGGATTGTTGGATGGTTTTGGAACCGGGTGAGGTGATCTCAGGAAAATTCTCATAGGGCTTAGGAATCACTTGACCGGTTTTGACGGGATTGCGGTAAATCCTGAGGGTGGAGACAAGCAAATTCCTCAAGGTATTGGTGAGGAAATTCTGAGGCATCCAAGCTTGTTTTGGGCCTAGTAATCCCTTGACCGGTTTTGGTGGGATTGCAGTAAATACTGAGGGTGGAGGTGGTTTAATCTTAAGAAAGACCTGGTTGTTTATGTATTGGTTCACTTATGTGATATCTTGACCAGTTTTGGAGGGATCACGGGAGCATGAGGGTAGAGGTGGTTTAATCTTCAGGAAGCCTTAGTTGTTTTTGTCTCGAGTCCCACATTCATGCTTGGAATATGGCACAGGGGTAATTAGCTGAAAGAAGATTTGATTCAACTATGATTAGTCTACTAAGAGACTTATAGCCATATTTTGACTGCATGTATATTTTAGGTTGTGTGGCTATATGTGTCTCGGGCACACATTTTGTAAAACCAAACTTTAATATGTATATTTACATGGGTGTGTGTGTGTGTGTGTTTTTTCCCCAGGGAAAAATCACAATTTTCTATGATAAAGAGAAAATTACATGTTGTAGATGCATGTGCGGCATATGCCATAGGTTGCGTCATAGCCATCAAAAAGGAGTCTATACAAAATTTACCCAAACAGGGTGTGTTGTGATTATTCCTGTAGAGGTTATATACAGATAAATATATACCATATACTGAGAAAAATAGCAAAATATACTACAAAATTAGGGACTATTGGCCCTTCGGTAGTGTTGCTATATGTATGGTCGGTGATAGTATTGGAAATTATCTTCAACCTGTTGTTCCTTTATGAGCTAAGTCCCCCTGGGCTGGTCCATGGCCGCATATATATATAATATATATATATATATATATAATATATATATATATTATATATATATATATATATATATATATATATATATAGATAATATATATAGTGTTTCTTATGATTATATTATCTCTTTTAGTGTATGTGATGTATATTTAATTTATTTTACATGTTTCGCAAATTTATATCTAAAACATGATTAGCCAATGCATCTGTCAATGTGTTTATATTTCTAAAAATATGTTCACATTGGATGAAATCAAATATCTTTCCAGAAAGCAAACCCTCAAGTACATAAGAAGTGTAGTTGGACTCTTAACTAAATAGACATTAGTCAACTATAGTATTACAAGTGAGTAGATTTTGAATGTTATACGATGGATACCACGGGAAATAGCATAAGACAATAGCTTGATCATTGTGCTATACTTAGCGATGTTATTGGTAGAGCGACCAATACAAATCCCTTGTAAACTCACTAATTCTCCATTTGGATCATATATAGCTTATGCTACGGAAGGAAGGTTCTAAGTACTACGATTAGCACCATTAGCATAACCAACATATGGTTCGAGGGATGTCGACATATGAAAACAAAATGTAAAAATAATTAACAGAAACTGTAGGAAACTTCGAAGGGAACACACTCAATACACCTATATACAGCATGTACATAGTGCACTACGTAAAAACTCAAACATAGTATTTCTTAAGGTACAACCCATTTTCTAGGTTGTGCCATGGGAAGTCCATCAAAATAAACAAGCTCATAGGCCCCTTTAGCGATAACATGTTTGACAATATATGGACCTAGCCACATTGGCTCAAACTTCCCCGATCCTAACTTATCATACTCTTGATTGTATAACAATATGAGGTCTCTGCCTGAGAAGACATGAGGCTTCACACTCTTGTCATATTGTGCCTTGATATGTCTTTTATGGGCTTCATTAGCCATCGTGACATCACGTCAGGTTTCATCTAAGCGCATAATATGTAAGAAATGTTCCTCTTCCACGGAAGTGGTAGGGAGGAGTTCAAAAACAAGTTTGAGAGACATAATTTCACATTCAATTGGAAGGATTTCTTCTAGACCATAAACCAATTGGAATGGTGTGAACTTAGTAGTAGTCCTAATGGAGGTTCGATACGCCCACAAGGCTACATAAAGGGTAAGATTTCAATCCAATTTATGGACCCTATCATTTGTTGAAGCATCATTTTGAGAACTTTATTGATTGCCTAAACTTGACCATTCGCCTAAGGGTAGTAGGGAGTGGAACTCCCATGGGAGAGTCCCAACTTGGCAGTTAGTTCAGACATCATGTGATTGATTAATTTTTATTTTTTATTTTTTTGGTTCGTACCTACAATCTGTGGAACACCAAACCGTGCAATGACATGGTTGAAGAGAAAGAGAGCAGTTGTTTCACTGGTATTATTGTATGTAAGCGTCACCTCAGCCCACTTATTAAAATAATTAACCGCTACAATGATATAGCCATGCCCCCTGGTCGATTGAGAGTTACATGTCATGGAATCAAGGACCCATTTTGCAAATGGTCCAAATATGATAATAGGATGCAAAGGAGTAGGTGGAGCATGGGCCTTATGATTGATATCTAGCATGCATGACACTTTTGGATGGCGAGGATGCAGTCATGAAACATGGTAGGCCAAAAGTAACCAGCACGCATGATCTTCTATGTGGTGGCATAACCAAACATATGACCACCACATGACCTAGAATGCCATTCATTTAAGTCTTTCTCGGCCTCCTAATGTGTGAGGAACCTTTGAAATATTGTATCGATACCATGATGATAAAGGGTGTTACCGATTATAATGTAATTTTTGGCTTGATATCAGATATATCATGTTTAGGAGCAAGAGGTGTCATACTGAAAAGTCTGGGTTTGGAGATATATGATAATTTCTCCATACCACAGGTCAAATGACGAGATTAGAAACAACAACTTGTTCAGAATAAAATCACCGGATGTTGTCTCAGTTTTAGTAGTGGGAAGGTCGTAAATTAGCTCAACAAAAAATAAAGATTTTTTCAACTTGGATTTGATGAATTCCAAATCGAACTCCTGTAGGATGGAAATCCACTTGGAGTACTTCCCCCCGAATAGTTGTCACGATAAAATGTACATCATGGTGTTGCAATCCGACACAACCATAATTTTGCAGAGCAATATGTAATGGTGAAATCTTTGGACAGCTTAGACAACGACCAAAACTAACTTTTTGACATGAGTATACTTGAATTCAATATCATTGAGATTTTGACTCAAGTAATAAATAGGATGTTTGGTTCCTACATTGTCCTCCTGGACCAATACCATAACAATGGGATTAACTACAGAGTCGAGGTACAAGAAATAATCATGTTGGTAATCTAGGGAATATAACAAGGATGCTTGAATCAATACATCTTTCAAGGCATCGAATGCCTTTTGAGTAGAATTGTCCCAACAGAAGGGAACCCCTTTCTTTAACAAGCGAGTAAATTGTTTGGTCAGTTCAGCGTAGTTGGGAATGAACCTCCGAAGAGAGTTGGCCTTCTCTTGGAGTCATTAAAGTTGAACAAAGGTAGAAGGAGGAGGCAGATCGATGATCGCCTGGACTTTCAATGGGTCAATATGAATTCCATGTTTCGATACCACAAAACTAAGAAGTCAATCGGAACTTACACAAAACACACACTTGTGTGGATTAAGTCGAATGTTATAGTTTCTACATCGTAAAAATATGGCCCTAAGATGCAATGGGTTATTAGCCTAATGTTTTGAATGAGCAAGAAAATCGTCCAAATATGGTTGCTCAATATGTTTGATGTCATGGAAGGCGTAATTCATTGCCCTCTAAAACGTAGCCACAACATTCTTCAATACAGAAAGGGAGTTTATGATACACAAGTGTGCCCCAGGGACAAATGAACGTGGTATTATGTTAGTTTGTTGGGAGAATATTGATTTGATTATAGCTGGAGAAGCCATCCATAAACGAAAATATCTCACAGTCGGCACAATCATCAACAATATGATCGATCAAAGGGGTGGGTTAATTATCCTTCAGACAAGCACAATTGATGTCCCTATAATTGACACACACATGAATTGTTCCATGTTTCTTCATGACATGAAAAATGTTAGACATCCAATCAGTTAAAAGGACTGGATAGATGAAACCAACACATAGAATTTTTTCAACTTATGCTTTAATAGCGACAGCCTTCTTTGGATGGGCTAGATGGAGGCGCTTAAAAACTGGTTTAGCATTAGGGAATGTCTTAATTTCATGCACAACAATTTTCGCATTGATACCTGGCATTTCTTCATATGACCAGGTGAAAACATCTCTAAACTCCTACAATGGGGCTTTATAAGTCTTGATCTCATTAGGAAAGCAAGACACAAAGATATGTAGATTCTCGACAATGTCGAGTTTGATATAAATTTCGAGAGGGATAGTCTCTTCAATGTTCGACAAGTTCTTCTCATAATCGACACCATGGATGGATACAGAAATTGTAAACAACTCAATGATATTGGGTCGATAAATTTCACTAAGATTATCCTCATAGGAATCTGGCAAGGAGGAATGATGATGATGATCGTCCCACGACACATCATATAGCATCATGATATCCATGATGCTCTCATCGGTAGGAAATATATAAGTGAAACAACTGGAGGACGTGTCGTAGTCTAAAGAACGGTCAACCCAATCGATCAATGACGAGAGGGTAGAGTTCGCCACACAGGCTGAATAGATGTCTTCATAGTCAAGCTCAATGGGACTGAGCGGCATACGGTCACCAAAAGATTCAAGATCATACCTATCTAGTATTACCCAAGGATCAGACGGAGTAGTTCAAGAAGATATAATGTTGATATAGGAAATCGAAGTAGATTTGTCAGGAAATGGAGGAGGAGGAAGTGAAAAGGTTCCCATGAGAGAGGAATCCTTAAGCAATACAACCCCGACATTTTGATTTGGGTAAGGGGTTTCCAGTAGGAGAGGGACGCTTCTAGTAACTGAAGAATCAATGTCGAATAAAGTGAGTTGATCAATGGCTACTATATTGCCTTTATGAGGAAAAGTTATCATTCTAAAATATGTCGAAATAGCAGTAGTCATAGCATAGACCCACATACGACCCAGTAGAATATTATAATATAACAGTCCATCAATAAATTTGACTTCTACTAATACAGTCTTTCCACCTAATTCCACTTTTAAAGAATTCAAAATTCCACAAGGTTTATAACTTCTTCCATCAAAAGCCTTCAGAGTGGTTAGTGACTCACTTAATTGGGGAGAACCTATGGCCTTCCAGCAAGACATGGACATAATACAAGTTGAGGCTCCCTCATCCACAATGGAATGATTAATATTCTTGTCGCGAACAACAACTTAGATCATAAAAGCTAATTAATCCAAAAATTGAGTTGTATAGTTCTCATGGTTGAAAACTACTAGGTTGGAATCTGAAGGATCAATACTTCCAATTACCAATAACAAAGCCTTCTTTTGGACGAGGAAATTTTGCAACACCTCAAGAATCGAAATAACATAAGGATTTTGAGCCATATCCTCAACTATGTTATAATTTTGAGCAACGCTTGCATGAGGGTTGAATGTAGATTTATGGATAACACCTTTGGGAGGCTTAATCATTAACTCAATAGGTATGACATTTGGAGTAGGATTTGATTGAGATGTAGTCAAACTAGAAGTTTGTTTAGTAGCCTGACCATTCAAGGGATTTTCATTACCATAGCCTTTACTTCGAGTGTCCACCATAACATCATTTTTGAGCTTAGCAGAGGAAAGCACCAAAACTAAGTTAGAGGAAGCAATATCCCTGGTAACCATATTAGTCTCCTAATTCAGAAACAGATCTATCAACACAGTGGGTGTAGTGGATTATTTAAGGAATTGATTCACTTATCCCTAGTTGGGAAAATCGTGAGGGAAATTATCCTCATTAGAAATCGAACATCGATAACGATATTTCTGCTTATCTTCAGAAGACTGGTTGTTTTGTTTATCCTACAGAGGGTTATCTTTCTTCGTTTTACCTTTTCCTTTCTTCTTACTTCCTGGTTGTTGAGATTTGTCTTTTGAAGATTGAACAACATTGATCTCGGAAGTAGAAGTCGTAGGAGTGGAAGGAGGGATTTGAGCAGCCACAACAAGAGCCGAACCAGATGGTTTACTCATCGAATGTTGGCTGGTAGAACCAATCGCAACATCAGCACATGTGATTCTTTACTAGGAGGTTGAGGAATAGTATTGGAAGGTCGCAGACCATTTGGTATTTTATCATAATGCATGATGGATTAGGTGTATATGAGATCCAAACACCGAGCATGAGAAATTACTTGCTCTTCAGTCGCGACTTTGCCCTTAGCGACGTCTTCTGTGATAGATGGTAACAAAGATTTAATGAACCATTCAACTAACAATTGATCAGGAACAAATGTTTTAACTAAATGATGTTGAGGTCACCACTCATGAATGTGATATGAGATGTGAGTGGCATCAGTTTGTTTGAAATTGGTTAAAATCCTAGTTCTAGTCTCATATTGGATGGGTAACTGGAAATGTGTTACGAACATGGTAGCTAAGGCATTGAAATTATCAAACGAAGCTTGTGGTAATTTAATATACCATTTTGTTGTCGTACCAGTGCGTGTACACTCTAAAATATGTAAACAAGCATAGTCATCATTGAGAGAGTTCGAAGAACACCGCAAATGATAAGTCATCATGTGTGTGGATGGGTCCTCTCTAGGATTTCCATTGAATTTTGGGATATCACTATGCAGCGCCATGGGAACAACCAGCCACCAAAGAGAATGGGCAATGGGATCATTGGTATGCGTGGTTAAATCTGGAAATTTGAGAGTTTCCACAAATGGAAAATGCCTATTGAGGTACAGTGGAGGATATCCTCGATAAGATGGGATAGCCTAGGAAATAAGTATTGTGTCCCAGGATAGGGAGGATTATGACAACTATTATACACATATCCTTGTTTCCCATCTCCAAGATAACCTTGTAAAGGTTGAAATGGGTGACTTTGGATTTGTTGACCGTAGGGAATTTGAGGGATACCTTGATATGGTTGATATTGTTTCCCTATGGGATTTTGCATCATCCCAACATAAGGTGGGTTAGGTTGTGCCTGCGCCATACCATACACATTCTGACCCTTGAAAAGGTTAGGTATACAAGGATGAGTAGCACCAGATACCGATGGGATTGGTTGAGTTAAAGATACATCCTGTAAAGGTTGGATCACATTCACTTGAGCTTGAACAAGTTGAGATATAGGTTGTTGAACAGGGATATGAGATGTAGGTGGAACAGGTTGAGAAACTAAATTTGAAGTGACAACCTAACTAGGTTGTACAAGCACAGTAGGTTGCCAAACATTAGCAACCATTCTAGAATATGGAGGACTCATTTGAGGTTGAACACTAACTTGAGGAGATGGAAATATCCCTACAACAGGTTTCCCCCTACCAAAAGAGAATGGTCATATGGAGACAACTTCCCCCCAATGGGAGGGTTCCCAATGGGAGGTGGAATGGGTTGTTGTAGGTGTCCATAGCCACTACTATAAGGACTAATCCTCTGATGAATCATAGGAGTAGATGGAGCAAGAGGAGCAAACTATGTAGCGCTCATCAAGAAGTACCAGATGGAATTCTAGATGTGGATGACATGGGAGAGGTCCATGGACTGGATGTCGTGGTAGAAAAGGTACCAGACAAAGAGTGGCTACGAGGCGGAACGGACAGGCCACCATACAAATGTGTCCCTGGAGATGTTACAAACATGGATGATGTTTCAACATGGGTTGCATTAGGGGAATTTTTAGGTCTAAAATGGGCCTCCTAATAAAAATGTAAAACCAAAATAAACTTTATAATAGCCGATAGGATTCAATATTATGATGTCAACCATAGGGGATCATTCACCATTTTTGGAGTAAAAAAGTAAAAAATATTAAAATAATAAAACTACTTTTTCAACTCGTATTTTCAACTTATCTCTCTAATGTTTTACTCATATTTCAAGCAGGAGTACTCCTTGGATGCAAAATTTAATTCCTCATCCAAAAAGTACCGATGTTGCATACTTTTGATGGACCTTGCTACACGAAAAATGGGAAATACATGAAAAACATGATTACAATCATGTTGTTCATGTATTTCTCATATTTCGTGTAGCAGGGTCCATCGAAAATATGTAACATGGGTACTTCTTGGATGCGGAATCAAATTATGCATCCTTCGAGTGTTCTTGATCGAAATTTGAGTACACCCATAGGGAGATAAGTTGAAAATACGAGTTGAAAAAGTAGTTTGTTCCTTTTTCCCTCTAAAATTTGATGATGTAATATAATCTTATTTTATTATTTCCATTATTATTTATAATTTCCTTAGGAGGGCATCTTAGACCTCAAAATTACCCTAATATCTTGGTCATGGTAGTAGATACAGGCTGAGAAACCATAGCGGATTTAGTTCTTTTATTAACTATCCCAAAGAATATTGTCGAGAGAAACTCAAAGGTGATATGAAAGGAAAAGAATCGAACAAAGGAAAAATATGGGTCTGATAAAAAAGAGACCCTAATAGCATAGGAGAGGAGGGTTGAGGCTCTTCCTATATAATCTCTTCGATACTCACAAAACCAGGTGGAAGTGATTCACCGTCAGATCCAGGATATCTATGTTTATGGCTAGGTCTGAGGTAGAGGAAGAGAAGAGGAAGGTCCTAAAGTAATAGGTGCAGACAACTAAGGCACCTTAGGTTGTGTTGTCTCTGATTTAGTATACTAAGGTTCAATAAACTCAAGTAATGAGAATTTTGGTGCTTCGATTTCGACTGTGTTAGATTCACCGGCCAATGGAGAGGTAATCTTGGGCTCAGTACTCACAGGAAAAGATGATTCTGGCAGATCTATCTCAGATGGACGATTAGAAGTAATGGCTCCCGAAGTACTAGATTCGGTAGTTTGTGTCTTCTTATGCTTCTGACAACATCTAGGAGTTGCCTCTAGTGGAAGAGGAGGCTTATTTTGCATTCTACGCGAACAACAGAGAATAGGGTGTTATTGTTCCACATTGGATTAATAAATTTTAACAATTAATACAAAAAATAAATCAAAGAGGGTAAACGACCAAGTAACTATGAACTGTAATATGCCACCTTGGATAACCAAGGATTTATGTACGGGTAGGAAATCTCCCTGAATGTTGAGTTTGGTGTATCACAATATACAAGGCGCCCGACTTGGTTACCTATGGTGAGGATAGAAACTTGTACTGGACTTCCAAAATATACTCAACGGTACATACAAGTGCAGTCTGTGTTAGTGTTTTCTAATGCGTAACCGTATGATAAGAGCATTCCCATATACTTTGCATGCATGGATCGCCATCCAATATATCTGGAGGTACGTGGAGAAGGTTCTGATACACTTACGTATGTGGAAAGGGATAACACCCTCAGAATGCAATGTTGGCAAAAAATGAAAACTCCAATGTTTATAGATGTCGGAACATGTCTCTAGCCTAGACCTATAGATGTTTGCGTTAATGTTTCAAATTCTCCTTAAGATTGATTCAATCAATTTTAAAGTTTATCTTGAATTAAGTTTCAGTTTTCAAGGCTCACCATGAATTTCACCTTAATATCCTAAAAATGTAATCTAGCATGATGAAATGAAACTTTTATTTTCAATGAAAATTTATGAATGGGAGGGAAGAGACCAAAGAATATGCAACATACAAGATAAAACAAACAAGATGGTTAATCGATACCCCTAATGCAATTGTTCCTAATTCCAATTTCACACACAAAATCCTAGATGCAATGCATGATGCATAAGATTTTGCATATTTCCTGTAGATTCACAAGTTCATGCAATTTACTAAAGCACGTGACAAGAATCTACTTCTACTTTCAACCAGCGGAAGCCAATAGATTGATGAAAACAATATGAACAAGAAGAAGACAAATCAATGGCACATAAAACAATAAGTTTTCATGGGGAAAGCCACAGCTCAAAACCCCTCCTATATGTATTGCATTAACTCATAAATATGAGTGAAGATACAAAGATTGTTCTCACAAGAAAAATTCCGCACAAGTATGCTCCACTCTCTACTTGACAAGACTGTTATTAGCCAACACTTATCAATTTCCACTGCCTGCCAAGCCCCTGTTTCCTTGTGCAATTCCTAGGATGAATAGCTCATATTTTAAAGGGAATTCATGCTTCCAAACTACGCAATCCAAACATAGGTCCTTCTCTTATTGCATGCATGATATTTACAACTCAGTAAATCATACAACTAATAGTACACTGTCCCCGCACTCTAGTCTCAACTGGGTCTTTCTTTGAACTAACATACATGAGTTTCTCATGAGGGAATATTCAGTTAACTAGAGTAACACTTGTGGATGCACCAGTGCACCAACTGATTATTAGTCCTCTATTAGTTCCACAAATAGTTAGAACTAATTTAACTGACCCTAACTCAGTAAACTAAGTTAATCTAATTACAACTCAATTTAAACTCATACTAGACCCCTAAAATTTAGGGAGAACATATGCATGACTACATAAAGACTTCTAACTCAAAATTCCTAAGCTAATTAAGTCAATTATAATTAATTAACTATTTACAAGTTGTTATGAGAATAAAACAACATTTTAATTCTCAGTTTAATTCAAGTACAAATTAAATTGGAATTTCTGATTGCCATTTCTCAACACTCCCTCTCATCAAGAAAGGGATTATCTACTACCCCGATCCTATCTCTGTGAAACTCGAATTTACATCTTGACAATGCCTTTGTCAAAATGTCATCATCTTGCTCCTCCACGGGAATGTACTCTGACAACATGATATGCCTCAATACATAATCTCTTAGATGATGATATCGGATATCAATGTGCTTGGACCTATCATGAAAAACTAGATTTTCAGAGAGTTCGATATAACTTTGATTATCGCAGTAAATCACTGTCAAATCCATCTGCTGACCAAACAGACCAACCAAGATCTTCCTCGTCCATATCGCTTCACATGTTTCCTAACTTACAGCCATGTATTCTACCTCTATCGAAGTGAGTGCAACCGATCTTTGTTTCCTGTTGTACTAAGAAATTATCGTTGACCCAATACTGAAGATCCCTCTTGATGTGATGTTCTTGTCGGATGGACTCCCTGCCCAATCTACAACGGTGAAGCCTTGAAGCTTCACTCCCTCTATTTGTCTGTACCATAGTCTGTATTAAGTAGTTCCCCTAAGGTATCTCAATACATGCTTTGCTGCCTTCCAATACAGCTTGGTAGGCCTAACCATCACTTAATTAAGTTGGTTAACTACATAGCATAAATCCAGTCATGTGTTCACCAAGTACATGAGTGAACCCACAAGTTACCTATAAACAATAGCTTCCACTACCTCTCCTAAAGTAGCATCCTCCTTCCTCCAGTTACCAGCACGAGGAGTCTCCATAGGCTTGCAACTCTCCATGTGGAACCTCCTGAGTACCTCATTGGCATACTTGCCTTGAGACATAAACATCTCCCCATCACCCTACCATACTTCCATGCCCAGAAAGTAATGCATGAGCCCCAAGTCCTTCATCTCAAACTCTCTTGCAAGGTCCTCCTTACAATATTTAATCAACTCATTATCACATGTCAGTATGAGATCATCAACATAAAGTACAATGATCAATAGTTTACCTTCCACCATAATGTGGTACAGGTTCGGATATGTTTCACTCTTCGTGAAGCCCAACCTGATGAAGTAGTTATCTATCTTGATGTACCAAGCACGAGGTTCTTGCTTCTACCCATACAAAACTCTCTTGATATGACACACATGTGACTCACGGTCGAAGGTTTCAAAACCTTCAGGCTGCTTTACGTACACCTCTTCCTTAATCGTGCCATTAAGGAAGGTTGCCTTCACATCCATCTAATGTATCTTCCAACCCATTTGTACTAATAGTGTCAATATAGATCTCATCGATGAGTACCTTGCAACAAGAGCAAAGGTCTCATCATAGTCAATCCCCTCTACTTGTGAAAAGCCACATGCCACAAATCTAGACTTATGCTTCTCCACACTACCATCTATAGCTTGCTTTACCTTGTAAAGTCAATGGGAGCACACCACGACTTTTCCTCCTGTCTTAAAACCACATCCCAAATATTGTTATGAACTATGGAGTCATACTCCTCCACCATGGCATCAACCCAAATCATCTACTACACTGCTTCCTCAAAGGAAGATGACTCCATCACAACACATCCGCTCATAAGAGCCATGTATCCAGTGTACCTGCCAGGTGACCTCCTCTGTCTGTGTTGTGATGTGGGTGCTCCCACATTCTCTTTAGCATCGGAAAATAATTTTTCTGCCTCTCTAGTGTGCTTTCTCCCATCTTTGGAAGACTCTGCCTGAGTGGATGTCTCCACTCCTGAATCCTCTGTATGTGGCTACTTGAAATCAATCTGAGGCTCATCAACCTTAGGAGCTAAAAGCTCCTAAATTTTATGTAGTTGAAGCTCCCTCTCAAGGGAAAGTCGCACAGCCTTCTCCTCATCGAATCTGACATCCCTGTGAACCATTGTCATCCTGTTGGTTGTAAAGTACACCTGATAGTTGTGAGGTGTATAAGTGTACCCCACAAATATCCCTAACTCTGTTGTCGACTCAACCTTCTTCCGTGTATCTTTGGTCACATGGAAATATACCGATGACCCAAAAAACCTGAAATAACCAACATCTGGCCTCTTTCCAGAATAAGCCTCCTCTGGTGTCTTCATCCCAAGTATCTGATGTTGGCTACAGTTCTGAACATAAACTGTTGCGTTGCATGCCTTAGCCCACAAGTGTAGTGGTAGGGCCTGATCATGCAACATTGCCCTTGTTTCCCCTACTATTCTTTTGTTCTTCCTCTCATCCACCCCATTCTGTTGAGGGTTATGGGATGTCGTCAACTCCCGTTTAATCCCTTCCGCTTCATAGAAGTTCTTAAACTCGTTGGATACATACCACCATTATCACTCCATAGAGCTTTAACCTTCTTGCCCGACCCTTTCTCCACCAATGCTTTAAACTCACAAAACTTTTTGAAGGTTTGATCATTTTTCTACATGAAAAATATCCATCATTTTCGGGAAAATTCATCATCAAATATAACATAATACCTCTATTTGGATGTGGATGATGTCGAGAATGGTCCACACACATATGAATGGACCTGCTCTAGAATAGCATATGCTCAGCTGTCTCTATTGTGAAAGGAATACTTGGTGTATTTATCCAAAGTACACCCCTTTCATGTATCAACTTGCTCTAGTGTACCTTTCAAAAAAACGGTGGAGATATGTTGCATGATCTCCAAAGCCCCATGATGCAAGTGGCCCAATCGCCCATGCCACAACTTGCCAACGTCTTGGATTTGCACCATCTCTGCTTTTGTGCTCAAAGTAGCACTATCCTCTACCTCCAGCTTATAGAGATTCTTCACCTAAATCCATATCTTCTTTAGTTGACCCATGGCTATGTATCGAAGGAACACCTTTCCTTTCAATAAGATCACATCATAGCCTTTATCCTCAAGCATGACAACAGATACCAAGTTCTTCTTCAGCCCGGGAATATTCAAGGTGAGTGGA
Source organism: Pinus taeda (assembly GCA_000404065.3). Classification (NCBI taxonomy): domain Eukaryota; kingdom Viridiplantae; phylum Streptophyta; class Pinopsida; order Pinales; family Pinaceae; genus Pinus; species Pinus taeda. The sequence goes on from APFE031246193.1 coordinate 39,961, forward strand.
GCCACATGCTCCCTCAGAAAAGTAATTGTACCCAATCCAGTAGCACTATACCTTTCGTCGTCACCCATCTTGATATGCATCTGGAGATCTTTCTCCTATAGGTGACTGAATAAATCCTTGTCGCTAGTCATGTGGAATAAAGCTCTATTGTCTAAGTACCATGCACTTCCCATCATTGATGAAACCATGCATGAAATGAGGGAAAATTCCAATTCAAATTAAAAGGCCAAAGCCTCACCCAACACTCCTCCTGAGGACTTCTTCTTGAGTGGACAATTTGTAGCAAAATTGCCCAGCTCATGACAATGAAAGCACTTAACTTTCGTCATGTCTTTCTTCTTACCTCCATGGAAAGAATCTGATTTGGAATGGAAACCTTTCCCTTTCCCCTTCTTCTCCTTAGTTTCTAAGCCACAGTTCTCTTCATCATCAGTCTTTGATGAAGAGACATCCTTGGTTTTCCCCCTGATCTCCTCCTGCATCAAATCCGACCATAGTTGTTCCCAATTTGGCAACTTCTCCCAACCATTGACAGAGTCCTAATAACTATGCCAACCCTTTGGGAGTCCCAAAAGAGAAAGACTCACCATATCATCCTCGACAAACATGATCCCAACACTTCCAAGTTCATCACGACATTGAGTGAACTTAGTAAAGTATTTTGGAATAGTCTTGCCTTTATCCATTTTGATTTTTCGTAGTTTGTCCTTCAGTGCCAATTTTCTTTGGTCACTGTTGTTCTGATACAAATTTGTCTATGCTTTCCACATAGCATACGGAGTTTCCTTTCCATGGAAACTCAAGGCAATGTGGTCTCTGTTGGAAATAATACTGAGAGGGGGGGTGAATCAGTATTATCAAGTCAAATATTCCTTTTTCAAAAACAAAATATATACGCTACTTCAGTTATTTAAACCCACGTATATACGCAACTATGCAGAAGGAAACTCGTGTATACAAAGCAAACTTTTAATTTACTTTATCTTTCTGATGATGATTGTTAATCTGTGATGCAGAATCAAATAACCAGTAACCAGAGATGGTAAAACAGAGCAGAAAGACAATCACACACAAGAACACAAGATATAAGGTGGAAACCCAATGTGGGTGAAAACCACCTACTGCAATTCGTCTCTATCTTCTTTTAAATTAGAAAC
>APFE031246193.1:43701-98701 GCA_000404065.3 Pinus taeda
ATCTGACTGACGCTCAGAAGATTATGTTTTAATCCATCAACATACAAAACATTTCCAGCCTTGACTTGTTCTTTTAACTGAGCAATACCCTTTCCTTTTATAGTAGCTGGAGTATCATTCCCAAAAGAAACCTTCTTTCCTTTTTCTAGAGCAGAATATGACTCAAGTTTTTCTTTATCACCAGTCATATGCTTTGAACATCCACTGTCAATGTACCATAGATTTCCTTGTCCCTCTGCATAGAATGCTATTTCACATCTTTTTGTTTGAGGTTCCTTTATTCTCCATGTTTTGGTGTTTGAAGTTTGTTCCTTTTTCTGCTGTAACCTGTTTCTGCATTCAGAATCTTCATGACCAAAGTTAGACCAATGTTTCTTTTCCTGCTGTAACCTGCTCCTGCATTCAGAATCTTCATGACCAAAGTTATTGCAAATAGGACATTCAATTTCATTCTCAAGAGCTGAAAAATTGTTATAGGTCCTTTTTGAAATCCCTGTCATGCTCCTTTGTTTTTGAGCTTCTCTAGTCATGATTGTTTTATATGCAACACACTGAGCTTCTTTGTGACCAAAGTTATGGCAAGAAAAACATTGTCCATTGAAGAAATTTCTGCGGTTATCGAATCTACCGGCCATGTGATTGTAATCTCTATTATTATTCATTCTTGATCCAAATTGAGAAGACTTTACCTGTGGTTGGTTGTAATCTTTGTTCATCCTTAAAACAGATTGCTGATGGCCTTTACTTGCAATTTTTCCCTGCTTTGCCTGATAGTCTCCATTGTGCTTTTGCTCATTCCCTTTTGCTGCCTCAAGATAACTCTTTGAAGTGGATGCTTGAGAGGTTTCTCCAGTGTATCCCAAACCTGTCTTGTTTAGAGGAGAACGTTGAACATTGATAATCTCATCTAGTGTTTCAGATCCTTTGACAAATTTAAGATTGATTGCTTTTGTTTTCTCAATCTCTTTTCTAAGAGCTACAATTTCACCTTCCAACTTTTCAAAATGTTTTTCCTTTTCATCAATTTGAATTTGTAGAGTATCAATGATCATATTATTTTCTTCTATAACTCTCTTGAGTCTAGTAATTTCATCATAAAGGTTATCCACATCTATTGCATCCATATAATCATCATCATCAAATGCCATTAACAGTTTATATTCATTACCTTGTTCATCTTCATCACTTTTTGATAGACCATCACTATCTTCATGAGTGTAGTAGCTTTTCTTATTTGCACCCTGTTTCTTGTTCCATCTAGCAGGTTCCTTTCCTTTATCCTTATAAGGACATTTTGCAGCATAATGACCTACTCTTCCACAAGCAAAGCATTTAAAAGACAACTTACCTCTGAACCTTCCAAAACCCCTTTGAAGATTTCTGACAAAGTTTGATTCTTCTTCCTCTTCTTCTGGGACGTGGCTTGCTTCATAATAATCTCCTTTGCCTGATGCCTTGAAAGCAGCTTCTCTTCTATCTGATGGGCCTCCCTTTCTCATTTCATAAGCAGTTAGAATTCCGTGTAGCTGTGACATTTTAAGGTTTTGTAGATTTTCTTTTTCTTCTATTGCAGATACTTTAGATTCAAACTTGGGGACAATGATCTTAGAGCTTTTTCAACCACAATAGCCTCTTTTATTTCTTCAGCCAAATTTTTCATACAATTAACAACTCATCTACCCGAAGAAAGTAGTTAGCCACACTTTCATCATTATACATCTTGAGATTTTCATACTGAATCCTGAGGTTTTGAAGTTTTGCTCGTTTTACCTTTTCATCTCCTTCATAGCTCTGATAATTTTGTCCCATATCTCTTTTGCGGATTTATAGTGCATTACCTTGATGAATTCTGATTGGGATATGCATCCTAATAGGGTATTGACTGCTTTTGCGTTTGTTTCATATTTCTTTTTCTTGTCTGCATCTGTAGGAGTAGTTGAAGGAAAAGCATAGCCTGTCTCTACAATGTTCCAAACTTCTGTACCAAGAGATTGAAGATAGGCAGTAACTCTTACCTTCCAATAATTGAAGTTTGTCCCATCAAAAACCGGTGGCCTGATAGATGCTTCCCTCTCGTAGTTGCTCATGATGAAAGATCTTCTTTCAAGCGATCAAGCTTCTTTAGAAGGACCTGCTCTGATACCAATTGTTGGAAATAATATTGAGAGGGGGGGTGAATCAGTATTATCAAGTCAAATATTCCTTTTTCAAAAACAAATTGTATACGCTACTTCGGTTAGTTAAACCCGCGTATATACGCAACTATGCAGAAGGAAACCCACGTATATAAAGCAAACTTTTAATTTACTTTATCTTTCTGATGATGATTGTTAATCTGTGATGCAAAATCAAATAACCAGTAACCAGAGACAGTAAAACAGAGCAGAAAGACAATCACACACAAGAACACAAGATATAAGGTGGAAACTCAACGTGGGTGAAAACCACATGCTGCAATTCGTCTCTATCTTCTTTTAAATTAGAAACTTCTTTTACAATGTACTGGTGCAGTCCTTTACCAGTATGCAGGCTGCAACCTGCAGAGAGCTACAACCCTCTCTCTTTCTCCAGCTTCTCCTAGAAGGGAGCTACAACCCCCTTTAGCTCTTGCACTATACAAGATACTAGTACGTAGGTGCTGGCCTACAGAAGGCTACAACCTTCTCTTTCTTCCAGGGACCGCGTTTCATAAATTTTCAGACTGGATCCATGAACATCAATCAATCATCAAGAATTTCTCCATCAACCAATCTCTTTTCCACCAATTAGATCTGAATCAAGTAGATACTTCTCTGACAGCTGTACCCAAAACACAGTACCAGAAACCACACACCAAAACTGAACCCAGAACACAGCAGCAATAAACAGAAGCAGCTAGATCACAACTTAAAGTATATACGCCATTTTAATAACCTGCAACATGCGTGCATATGCTTCTGTGTTTGGAACAACCTGCGTATACGCTGTTTTCATTCACTGAACCAGCGTGTATACGCGCCTTCGCTTTACTGAACCTGCGTACAGATCTATAAAGGATAATTCGCTCTCTCAGATATTCAAAAACACTAATTAACCCAGATTATCAGTGTTATAGATCAAGAAAGCGCCACATATAACAAACCAAAATCATACAAAGATACTATCATTCAAGCTTCAATATTATGACCCATCAATAGAACTTATCCTTCTTCTTTGCGCTAAGGTTCCTCCTTTATTCAGATCCAGATCTGCACCATAACCCAATTACCAGTATTCTAGATCTACCACTTTTTCGGATATTCAATAATAATTCAGATCATACTTTGCCACATGATCTCCTTCCTCTTTTATAGTCTTAGGCCTTCCTCAATACCACGGTGCAAAACCATAATAAACCAATACCATGGACCCAATACTAGGGATCAACACATCTGACGAGATGCCATGGTCCAAAATCATAGGTTCAAATCCCAAGGACTAACTACCATGGTCCGAAAGCAAGTTCTCCAACATATACGCACCTTTGTTACGTCTAACCCGTGTGTATACGCGCCTTACTCTAGATGAACATGCGTATATGCCTTTTCTTTCATTCTAAAAGCCTGAACTGAGATCTGTTACCGAAGAGTGTTGCCATCAAGGACAACACCAGTTCCATAGTATCAAACCTATGCCATAATGCCAACAGTCTCTAACTCCCTCAAGGATTATCCGCCTCACCTTCACCACACACTTCTTCCATTTGGCCAAATTCTGTGCATCCAATGCTCCTGGCTTAAGAATGTCTTAATGAACAAATTTTTTCAAGCCATTATCCTCTAGCATAGTCTCCATTTTGTCCCTCCAGGCTATATAATTCGAGTTGCCTTCCAAGGCATACTCGAGCCGCAAGCCTCAGAACACCATCTGAAGCGTGTATTGCAAATTTGAATTTCACCTGTAACCCAAGATTCAAAACTTTGAAATCTCCTCTAGTATATTGAGTTTAGTTCTTATACCATGTAGATTTTCCAGTAGATTCACAAGCTCATGCAATTTACTAAAGCACGGGACAAGAATCTACTTCTATTTTCAACTAGTGGAAGTTAAAAGATCGATGAAAACAATATGAATAAGAAGAAGACAAATCAATGGCACATAACACAATAAGTTCTCCTAGGGAAAGCCACGGCTCAAAACCCCGCCTATCAGTATTGCATTAAATCATAAATATGAGTAAAGATACAAATCTTGTTCTCACAAGAACAATTCCGCATAAGTATGCTCCACTCTCTACCTCACAAGCTCACTATTAGCAAACATTTAGCCAATTTCCACTGCCTGCCAAGCCCCTATTTCCTTGCGCAATTCCTAGGATGGATAGTCCATATTTAAAGGGAATTAATGCTTCCAAAACTATGCAATCCAAACACAGTTCCTTCTCTAATTGCATGCATGATATTTACAACTCTTTAAATCATACAACTAATATTACATTGCCCTTGCACTCTAGTCTCAACTCGGTCTTTCTCTGAAATGACATGCATGAGTTTCTCATGAGGGAATCTTCAGTTAACTGGAGTAACACTTGTGGATGCACCAATACACCAAGTGAATGTTAGTCCTTTATTAGTTCCACAAATAGTTAGAACTAATTTAACTGGCCATAACTCAGTAAACTAAGTTAATCTAATTACAACTCAATTTAAACTCATACTGGACCCCTAAAATTTAGGGAGAACATATACATGACTACGAAAAGTCTTCCAACTCGAAATTACTAAGCAAATTAAGTCAATTAAACTTAATTAACTATTTAATAAGTTCCTATGAGAATAGAATTCGTAAAGAATTTGGGACCAGGGATCGAAGGTCGGAGCTCCCGAAAGACGACAATGGCTGACTTAAGGTTTAGTGCAAGTTAAGTTTATTGGTTGACAGGCATGGTGGGACAGGGTTTCTTCCATCCCTTCGATACATTTCATGGGCACTCTAGGTTTGGTTTTCACCCAGCTCCGTAACCCATGGTTTTCTAGTCGTTAGTTCCATTTTACTTGTGGCGGTTAGGGGTTTGGAAATCGGCATACAGGTTTTCTTCTCATCGCGGAGTTTCTATTCAACACACCATTGTGGTTTCTGGCCTCCTTGCGGCTATTTCAGGTTACTCCTTATCTGCAGGCGGTTTATGAACTGGTTTAATTAATCTTTACTTACCCCTAGATGGTTTTGGGTCCCCCACCGACTTTCCCTCTCGCAGTTGTCAGCTTGGTTACTTGATAGTTATGGAGGCAAATGTTTTCTCCATAGTTTCTTCGGTACAACAGCTGATATGGCCTCAGACCGGAACCAATGTGGATGATTTTCTTACCTTTGAGCAAGATCTGGCTACAAAATTAGAAGCCCTACCCCCTCTCACTCAGTAGCATATTCCCTCTATTTTGATACCTCTAGAAGCTATGGCAATTCGAGATTTCACGGGCCCTCAATAGCTTAGGGAACCCTTTTCACAGGCTTGGTGCAATAGTGTGATGGACACACAAATTCTTGGGTCGGGCTCTGGTCTACTTTCTATGGGGGATGCATCGATAAAACCCTCAATTGGGTTCCTACTCGCATCAAACAGCAGAGCACAGGTACTTTCAGCGCCACAAGACCCAGGAATCCCCCCTAGGGAAATTTCACGGACATTGGCATCATCTTAGGGTTTTTTTGACAATTTAAAGGATAAAGGACCTTTGTCAGAGAAAGATAAGGCTGCACTAGTAGACGCCCCAGAGGATAGGTCAACGGCAGCTCTGAACAAGAAACATACAGGGCCATCTAAAAGGAAGAAGCACCTCCCCTTGAGCAGCAACGAGCTCTTCTTGAAACTTGTTGAAGGCACACCTTTCAGTGAGGCAATGGACTTGGCTGAAAAGCTACTAGTTGGATGGGCTAGGGGCAGACACTAAAGTGTGGAGCGGTTACAGAAGTGGACGATGGAGGTCTGGGGACATCACCTGTCGGAACCCCCTCGTTTTCAAACCTTTGTGAGGGGTTGGTTTGCTCTCTGCTTCAAGAGCATTGCCCAAACCAATTGGGTCGTCACTGCTATTTAGCACATTGACCATGCACCAGTCCTCCTTCGAAGATGGACTCCAATGTTCGACCCAGAGACTAAAAAGGTGGGGACTGGTCCGAAATGGGTACGTCTCCCACGTCTTCCTGTACATTTCTGGACGGAGCAGATATTTAGACAGATTGAGGACGCCATGGGCACATACCTTACTCATGATGAATCATATATCACCACAGGAAGAATGGCTTATGCCAGAATCTTAGTCCACATGGACCTCTCGGGAGGACTCCCAGAATATATCAATATTCAATGGAGGGATTCGACTCAGAGACAAATGCTAGACTATGAAGGGGTTCCCTTCAGATGTAGGTGCTACCATAAGGTGGGGCACCTTTTCAAAGATTGCCCACTAAACAAATGGAATAGCAGGCATTCAGTGAGGAACTTTCCCCAGGTTTCGCCAGTACAAGATGCTCTGTCACATGGAGACCCTGCTAGAGATGAATTGCCTCGATCCACTAAGGAATTTCATCAAATTTCTACTCCTCACTCAGGGGGAACAAGCACATTATTGAGCCCTGGTCAGCGTTCAGCGGAGCAGGCCCAGAACACTTCGAGGAAGCATGGTCGACCACCACTCCGCCCTCCTCCACCTGTTCCTGGCTCGGCAGCGACAACCTCGGGAGATTCGTTTTCTTTGGGTATGCTTTCCTTTCACTTACCCTCCTCACAATGCTTTTCTGATATTCATAATACAATATCTGAATAGTTATTGAGTATGGGTACTGACGTCCCACTAGAATCCCCTGTTATTAACATTTATGCCATCACCCCCCCCCCCTCACCGCCTATGCCCCCACTCCCCCCCATTCTGCTTTGTGCCCCCCTAATGCAAACCTCGACCACATTGTTGGAGCCCTTGGCCCCTCGATACAATACCTGGTCTCGAGGCTTTCGTCTATGGACCAGGTTGAACTGGACATTCTCCACCCCCCCCCTCCCGGGTACCAAATCCTCCCAAGGCCGTCCTTCTGATCTCAAAATTGCTCAAGCTCAAGTGGATGTTGACATTGATACCAAATCCTCCCAAGGTCGTCCTTCTGATCTCAAAATTGCACAAGCTCAAGCGGATATTGACATTGATTTGGGAAAGCAATCCACTATCACTGGGGTTCTTAGAGCAAGAACTACCCTACCTGAACCCCCTCCATGAAGATCCTATCCTATAATTGCAAAGGGCTTGCTAGGCCTGACAAAAAACTAGCACTCCATCGGCTACTCTCTACTGATTCTTTGGATATAATTTTCCTTCAGGAGACCTTGGGACAATCCTGTGATATTGCAAGAACCCTGGAACTTTATCTACCGGGTTGGAGCTTTACAGGATTGGATGCACACGATCGATCTGGAGGACTTGCTTTGGGCATCAATACTAGATCTATTAAAGGAATCAACTACTTGGGTGGGAGGGGCTTTATTGGGGTCGATGTACACTCTACTGAGTTGGGTTCCCATTTCAGAGTAGTCAATATTTATGGTCCTTGCCTGAATCGCCCTGCTTTCTGGGACCACCTTCTTGATTTGGAACAATTCTCTGCTGGAAACCTGATTGTTTGTCGGGACCTAAATTTTTCAATAGGCTTCGCTAAATCTTGGGGTCAGCATGCTCAAACGGACCCTCTCTCAGACTACTTCTCATCTATATTGGAACTTCACCACCTGATAGACATCCCTGTTGCAAAATTACAGGCTACTTGGAGGAATAATAGGGTGGGTGAAAGTGGCCTTGCTAGGAGGTTGGATCGATTTCTGGTCAAGGAACAGGTCATGGATATGGGCCACAATATTAGACAATGGGTGGGTACTGGTGGGCTTTCGGATCACTTGCCAATTTATATGGAAATAGGTCCAGGAAGAGATAGGCCAAAGGGTCCTTTTAAGTTCAGTTCTATCTGGCTTAAGGATGCTTCTTATATCAGCATGGTCACTGATTTTTGGAAATCTAACCCACCAGGGGTTGGAGGCACAACTTTGACTGGTTTTATTAGAAACTTATCGAAGCTGAAGAATTTGTCTAAAAATTGGGCCCATCATAAAAGACTACGGGATGATCATTCGTTGAAACAAATTGAGTATGAACTGGAGGTTTTTGAAAAAGAGCAGGGAGGGCTATACAGATCTGAGGAGCACAAGAATCACATCACATCCCTCTACTCAGCACGAGGTAAGTTCTTAAAAGAAAAATAAGACAAATGGAGCAAGGCCATCTAAATTCAGGAAGGCGCTGCAAATACTAAATTCTTTCATAAATTTGCAAATGGGCGGAAAGTTGTCAACACTATTTGGCAAATGCAAGATGAACAGGGAAGGACAACACATTCTTTCCCCCAGCTTGCCTCTCTAGCAAACTCACATTTTAAATAGACCTACAGTGACCCAGGGGAGATTAAATTAGCAAAAATTATCATGGTTGCACAGCTCTTCCTAAGACTTGTGGATCAAGAAGAGGAGGAGGAATTGATTCAGAAGGTCACTTTGGGGGAGCTGGAGGATACATTAAAGTGTTTCAACAAGGACAAAAGCCCTGGACTTGATGAATGGTCCATCGAATTTTACTTGGCTTTTTTTGAGTTGATAGGATCGGATCTGCTCAGTGTGGTGGAGGAGTCAAGGGTTTCAGGTCGGATGGAAGCTGTCATCTCATCCACATTCATTGCTCTGATCCTGAAGGTTGACAATCCGTCCACCTTTGCAGATTTTTGCCCGATATCGCTATGTAACTATTTGTATAAGATTATTTCCGAAATTATTGCAAACAAATTGAAGCCCATATTATCTAAGCACATCTTGCCTAAATAATTTGTGTTCCTGAAGGATAGACAAATTCATGAAGCGATTGGAACGGCTCAGGAGGTTTTACACACTCTACACAGTAGGAAGGGAAAAGGTATGATAATGAAGGTGGATTTATCTAAAGCTTTCGACCGGGTGAACTAGTTATATCTGTGAATGCTCCTTACCCACCTTGGTTTCCCATTCTTTTTCATTAAATGGATCATGGGTTGCATTACTAACATACCTTTCAGTGTTTTGGTCAACGGGAGTGCATCCCCTTTCTTCTTGTCGACTCGTGTCCTTCGACAGGGGTTCCCTCTCTCCCCTTTGCTTTTCCTCTTGATTATGGAAGGCCTTGGATGGTTAATCATGGAAGAGCATTGGAGAGGCAAACTATATGGTATTAAGATTACAGATGATTGCACGCCACTCACCTCCTTTTCGTGGATGACGTGCTGATTTTTCTCAACGGAAGTGTGGAGGATATTACTTAGATCAGAGACATTTTTTCCTTATTTCAAATGGCAACTGGTATGATCATCAACGAAGGAAAATCTACTTTGACGGTTGCGACCTGCACTTAGCACGAAATTCATTACGCGCTCCACAGATTTAACTTTACATTGATTGCTCTGGAGGAGGGGCTGAAATATTTGGGATATAAGTTAAAGTCGATTGGATATAAGATTGCAAATTGGACTTGGCTCATAGCTAAGTTGGAGAAGCAGCTAAGTACTTGGTACTTAAGATTTTTATCCTATGCAGGGCGTTTGACACTTATCAAGAGTGTTCTGGAAGCGACCCCTGTCTATTGGATGTCACTTTCCTAGATTCCCAGGGGTATTCTGGCGAGAATCCAAAATATTTGCTGTAGATTCTTATGGAGGGGTAATCAGCTGGGAAGAATTTTTTCTTGGGCTAAATGGGATGCCCTCACACTTCCAAAAAAATGGGGCAGTTGGGGACTCAAAAAGCTTGATGATTTTTCCTCAGCCCTGGCTGCTAAACTTGGTTGGCAGTTAGTTGCTTCGGATAGCCTATGGACAAGAGTAGCCTGCTCGAAATATATCGTCCCTGCTCATGTTCTGGAATGGATTAGCAGACCGGCTAGGCTCTACACGGGAATTTCGATTATTTGGAAGGCAGTCCTAAAAGCTTTGGATCCCATTCGCGCAGGCATCACCTGGAGAATTAAATCCAGGAACAAGGTTCGCATTGGTATTGACCCATGGATTGGCTGTGGCAATATGCACAGATTACCCACTGACCTCTTATTGTACCTAAGAGAGCATGAAATCGCACACCTTGAACACATTGCTGATGAGTACAACACCACTTTTCTTCAATAAGCTTGGAAAGTCTGACATTCAACTTAACATTCCTCCACCATGGCAGCAGCACTAGAGGAATTATATACAAGCTCTCCTAGAGGCTCATATCAGATTGTCTGGGGGTGATGACGAGATCATCTGGGCGCTGGTGAAATCAGGGAGATACACTCCAAAGGAGGGATACATTGTGCTGGCGGAATCTCGAAAGCCCCCCATTCTTCAAAAGTGGTGGAAACACCTCTGGAAACTCAAGGCGCCTCCTAGATCTAGACTTTTAATGTGGTGCATACTTCGAAATAGAATTCCAATGGGGGACAACCTGATGAAGCGATCCTTCTTTGGCCCACATTGGTGTCATTTCTGCAACAAGGAGGGTGAATCTGCTTCCTACATTTTCCTGAACTGCCTGATCATTCGCCACTTATGGAACCTTGAATCATCTTCCATACCATCCTCTTATTCCTGGCATCCGGGCACCCTGGACGAGATCTGGAACAATTGGTTTTCCTCTGTAACCCCCCCCCCCCCCAAATTGAGAAATCTCCCCTTATTGTTCTGTTGGGCTGTCTGGATTGCCCGTAATCAGCTCATTTTCCAAAATTCCCCTCCCAGGTGAACTATCATTGCAACCATGATCAAAGTAGACTTTGATCTGATCCCTGATGACCCACCCATATCTAGAACCCGCTTCATCACTTCTGAACTGATAGATCCCATCTGTCCCTGGATATTCTTTGACGAGGCCACACAAGCGGATGGCTGTGGGGGGGGGGGGGATATCCTTCACCTATCTGAGAGGCACTCCTCCAGGCTATCCTTCGGATTGAGAGGGGGCACAAATAACTTTGTTGAACTTTCAGCAGCCTATTTCATCATCTTTTTTGCAACAAAGAAGAACTGCCATGCTCTACAACTGTTTGGTGACTCTAAGATTGTCTGCGACTGGTTAAATAAGTGTTCCTTTTGATGGTCTTTCTCATTAAGACACATTCTTGATGAAGCATTAAGATTGATCTCCAATTTTGATTTCTTTTCATGTAATCACATCTACAGGGAGCGGAACTCAGAGGCTTACCGTCTTTCCAAAGAAGGCGCGAACCGGGAGCAGGGCCTCTGGCTGATCATCGAGCAGATTGATGGAGCTAGCTACCAGTACTATCATAGACCATTTATGGACATTATGGTCTAATTTTTGGACAGTTATCCCAGATATTTACATATTTATTTAGTTGTTTATGAACTGTTATGCGGCCAATATGATTGGCTATGTACTTATTTTTTGGTATTATCTACCTGCGTGGACCTAGATAATATTTACATGACTATTTATGGTACTTTTTTTGGACTCCTCCCTGATTTTGTTGGGGCTACTACCGAGATGATTACGGTAGTGGTTTTTGGTATTTCATCGTTTTCTTCTTTAGGTCGATGGAAATATCAGAATATTCATATGCATCTACAAAATGTAATTTCTTCCATTAATGAAATTACGAATTTTTCCATGGGAAAAAAAGAGAATAGAATTCGATTTTAATTCTCAGTTTAATTCAAGGACAAATTAAACTGGAATTTCTTGTTTCCATTTCTCAACATATTTTTCTTTTCAATTCCACTTAATTTTCATATGAAAACTAATATATTTTCTTAATCACTGATAAAAGAAACTATTCATAACAATGAATGAAAACACCAATTCCTTGAAGCAATCAACGATCAAGTAATCAGTTTGCCAATGACATAATTGACAAGAACAAAGCAAAATATTAACAAATTCTTATCAAAGGCACTCAAAACAAAAAGAAAACAAGTTAAAGGCTTTTGAGAGACCAATACACACTCAAGGACACAAGGAGGACCAACTGGAGCAAAGTTAATTAGAGAGACAACGCTAAAAAGGCAATTTTTTGCATGAAAAAGGGGTCAACGCAAGTGCAGATAAGCTACCAGTGCTCTGTAATGCAGGTACAGAGAAGGCCAGAGAGCATTGCTATGCTCTGTCAATAGACCAGGGGGAGCGTTGATCAAGGTAAAGCCAATTTCTGACACAAAAAAACAAATGAAGCTCAATGAAAGGTTTTCCTAGGGTCAATTCAGATTGAGTGTTGCAATGGAGGTATGTTTGAGAAGTGAAACAAGCACTAGGGACAAGCAAACCACTAAGAGAATGAATCGATCCTTAGTATGGTTGTAAATTTTTTGTGCAGAATTTACAACTGTAGACAGAAGTATCTTCCCTAGACCTATTAGACTGGTCTAGAATAATAAAAGGCAAAGAATATAAAGTTTCCCTTAGAGAAATTGGAGAGCGAAAAGAGGCTTACTTGGGATCTGCCACAAGCTCTTCTCTCCTCTTAGCAGATAAGCTCCAATCGCAGCTTTGATTTCTATAATTAGAACCTGCACATACAATCAACGCAAACCAAAGATCTACCACATTTGTGTAGCATCATCCCATTACTCTATTCAATGGATCAACAAAGCATTGAAATATATGAATGTAAACATAACATAACACATATAGGAAAACGATATGCTCTTTATATTAATATGAATAGGAGAGGGTTTACAACCAAGAATAGTAGTTGATCTTATAGAGATCTCCCCTAGTTGACTTGTCCTTCCTTGTCACAAAACACAGCTCAATGTCACCCTAATGCATTAAGATGATGACTCTCTTAGATTCAAGGCAATAGCTTGAGGGTATGATTAGTCTCCAAAACCCAAACCTAATGTTTTAGATGGCTATAAATTTTTAGGAGAGTGTGGTAGTTTAGGAATTCTTATCCACTTACCAATCTAGGCTTGAGATCCACTCTTGATTGGAAGATGAGCTCAAGGGATAAGAGGTGAAATCTCCAAGGTAGGATCAAATAGGATTTCAAGTTCTTATCCAAGGTAAACGGTTGAAACAAATCCTGGAAGCTTCTGGAAGAGGAAGCTTCGAGATTATTTTTAATTTTCCCAAATTTCTAGAATCAGTGCACCCCCAACAAGGAACAACCTGTTGTTAATCAACGCTGGTGCAAAACTGAGCAACCTGTTGTTGATTAGTAGTGGTGTAGAACGAAGCAACCTACTGCCTAGGGTGTGTTGGGCCTTAAAATCATTGATTTGAGGTAGTCGGACCCAGAAACTCATGGATTTGGAAGAATCATGATTAGGGCTTTGTGTAGGGATGATGACAAGGTGTTCACATATGTGGATTGATCTAGTTTGTAGGCCTATTGACTAAATGCGACAAATTGGCCTATAAAAACTATGATGGATGAAGCAGGTGTACCTCACATCTTCTAGGGAGAAGCAACATAAGAAGGTGTGTACCTATCAAATAGAACACAACTCGGGCCTAATAGTGATAAGAATCCCTATGATTTATGGAAGGGAAGACCTACATCAATAAAAAAACTACAAGGTATTTGGGAGAAAATGCTTTATCAAAAGGAATGATAAAAATCCTGGAAAGTTTGAATCATGCGCTAATGATGGTATATTTCTAGGGTACTCTACTCGAAGCAAAGAATACAAGTGCTACAACAAAAGGACAAATTGAAGATTGCATTAATGTAATAATAGATGAAATAACACCACAATTTGAGTCCTCTAGAGGAAACATGAACTCAAATGGAGAAGAGAGTTCAGCCATTAGACCATGAAGATATAGAGTCGGAAAATGAAAATGCAGAAAGGAGCACAACTCCAGGGCCCAAAACATCGTCCAAGTATGTACAGAAAGAGCATCCTGAGAGTCAAATTCTTGGAGATCAAAGACTCGGGGTTCTAACCAGGAGGAAATTTGTTGGCATTCCAATTTGTACAAATCTTGCTTTGCTATCTCAAGTTGAGCCTAAGAATCTCAGCCAGACTAGTGAGGACAAATCCTGGGTGAGAGCTATGAATGAAGAACTTGACCAAATTGAGAAGAATGACACTCGCCATCTTGTTCCAATACCCAAAAAAAAAATGTCATAGGCACAAAATGGGTCTTCAAAAATAAGCTAAATAAGAAGGATCAAGTAATAAAAAACAAGGCTTAACTAGTTTGCAAAGGGTATACCCAGATAGAGGGGATATATTTTGAGGAAAATTTTGCACCAAAAGTTACACTGGAAACTATCATAATGTTTATTGCCTTTGCCAGCCATAAAACATCAAGGTATATCAGATGGATGTGAAGTGAGTGTTTCTCAACGTAGATTTGCAAGAAGAAGTTTATATTGAGCATCCAAAGGGGTTCATTCTCACTAAAGATGAAGGGTTTGTGTGAAAACTAAAAAATGACTTATATGGACTCAAATAGGTCCCCAGAGCCTGGTATGCAAGACTAGATCTATACATTCAGAAACAAGGCTTTAAGAAGGGCATTGTAGACAACAAGATGTATATAAAATCTAAAGATGATCATCTACTAATTGTGGTAGTGTATGTGGATGACATAATCTTTGGCAACAGTCTGGAACGTTTGGGAAATCAATTTTCAAACTGTATGTAGACAAAGTTTAAGATGTCAATGATAGGAGAACTGTCCTTTTTCTTAGGATTGAAAATTTCTCAATCAAAATTTGGGGTATTTATCTCCCAATCCAAATACTTGCGAGAAGCTTTGAAGAAATTTGGACTGGAAGATTGCAAGTCGGTTAGCACTCCCATGATTATAGGTTGTAAGTTATGCAAAGAAGATGAGATGTCGTTAGTAAATCAGACTGTCTGCAAATCAATTATAGGAATCATGTTGAATCTCACAATGTCAAGACTAGACATCATGCAAGCAGTTGGTCTTGTGGCTAGATTTCAGGCCTGCCCCCGTGAAAGTCATATCATTGTTATCAAAAGGATTTTCAATTAACTCCAAGGGACAGTGGATATGGACTGTGGTTTGATAAAAGAAAATAGTTTAAGTTGAAGGCCTATACTGATGTTGATTAGGCCGGTGGTATTAATGATAGGAAGAGCACCTCTGGTGCAACCTTCTTTTTGGGAAATTGCTTTGTGTCCTGGGTCAGCAAGAAACAAGACTCCATTTCTTTATCAACTATTGAAGCAGAGTATATTGTAGTTGCCACTTGTTGCTCACAAATTCTCTGGATGAAGCATACCTTAAAGGACATTAAGGTAGAGTTTACTAATCCAATTCCAATGATGTGCGATAATACTAGTGCCATTAGTATCTCTAAGAATCATGTCTTGCACTCAAAGACCAAGCACATTCCTATTAAGTTCCATTTCTTAAGAGGACAAGTTGCATATAGTGTTGTTCGACTTGAATATGTGGCCACTAAAGACCAAATTGCAAGCATATTTAGCAAGCCACTTGCAAGAGATCCCTTTGAACATCTCAAGCAACAAATAGGAGTTGTGACTCCTCCTTCCCCATGACTCAGTTATAATGGGTGTTGGCAGCTACTCAGCCTGTGGGATCAATTGAAGGGTAGGTTGTAATGTTTTAGGGGGAGTTTTCAAGAGAAATCTTTGCCATTGTTGACAAAGGGGGAGAAGATTACTAATTTCAAGGGGAAAATTTTAAGGAAAAACAATGATGCCAAAAACCATGCCTAGTTTCAGGGGGAGCTTAGTTTGTCGCCAACAATGCCAAAGGGGGAGATTATTCGACAGTTGGCATTGTATGAATGGTTTTTTACGCTTCGTTTGTTGGGATTTATGTCAATTGAACTAGCATTAAGAATAGAGGCAGCAATTGTTGGCATTGAGAAGCATGCAGTTATGGTTGTTGGAGTATTCTATAGAGAATCATCATAGTAGCAAGCTTAGTCGAGAAGCCATAAAAATATGACTATGTTGGTTGGGGAGTCACCTAGACTTTGGAGAGGATTATGTCTTAAGAGTTTGAAGTCATTTTCCAGGAAGAAAATGAGCTCCAATACTACGTCAAGCCTACTCAACTAGAAATTTCTTTGAAATAGCTTTCCAATGGTATAAAGATGTTTATAAATGGCCTCTTTGATCAAAAGTTAGAGGCAGTCAAAGTTGGGCCCACAAAAGTCAAAAATCCCAGAACCCCGAAAAGCCCAGAATCCTAAAAGGTCAAAGCCCAAAGGTTTACTTAAAAGGGCCACGAGAATACAGTGAGCTGGGAACAGGTCGATGAATACCATGGAGGTGAGGCCCCCAAGATCTGAAAATTTGAAATGTCAAAAGAAAAGATCTGAACACATAGTAAACAAAACTATAAATAAACATTTTATTAAAATAGATAATAACTGTAAAAGCTACATTGTGGTGGACAATCTGCCCTTTTACAAAATGTGACTTGTTACTTATAGTCATTTTTTAGTTATAATACCACAGGTAAATTCCATTGGTGGGTAGATACCACGGGTGATTGAATACCATGGGTGGATCTCACTTACATACCATGGGTGGGTGCCACTTACAATATCATGGGTGGATAAATACCTTGGGTGGATGAATACCATGGGTATATTCCATGAGTGGATAAATACCATGGGTCGATGAATACCATGGGTGGATGCCAATTTCCATTCGGATCATTCCTCCCTCCTTAAGAAGTAATGGTCCCCATTGCGTAAATTGCCCTCCTAAGAAGCCTTTTGTTGAATATGAAGAATCACTAAAGAGAAGCATTTTGTGTGGTTAACCCATCACAGTGATGAACGAAGATCTGAGGATAGAGATACCATGTAATGCTTGTACCCGTTGTGATACTGACAGTGTGTGACCTAGAAAATGGACTTCGATGAAGTGTGAGTTTGTGGATGACCCATAACCATGACAAATGAAGATCTGAGGATAGAGATACCCTATAATGTTTGTGATCAACTATGATACTAACAGTGTGCGGCCTAACAAATGGACTTCGATGACAAGGATTTTGTGTGGTTGACACATAACCATGACGTTGACTGTTGATGAAGTACCAGGTGCCTACATAGCCTGAGATGGGAGGGAACGTCTCCAAAGAACCCAAGCTAGATTCTGCTATGTTGAAACTGATAGTGGGATGGCGCGTCTCCAAAGGGAACCCACCCTGAATGTTGCTCCAGATATAAAAACTAATTTAAAATGGGAATAACTCAGTGAATATAACCCAAAATCTTTATTATATCATGTTTTTGGAAATAGAATGACCATTCTGCATCTTCCTGTGTGATTAAAATCTCTATCTGGACACTCTGGAAACTCATATCTGCGCTGCAATTGTCTTGTCGTCACAAAAGTTCTAAAAAAATAACTAATTTTAAATCAGCAATACCTCCCTCGTCTAAACTCTGATTTGACCATTTGTTTTAAATTGGGTGATTTTTCAAGAGGAGCTCAGATCTGCAATCATTTTTCTGAAATTCTGCATAAAAAATGAAAAAAAAAAAAATAGGAGAGTCATTGTCCACAAATTGTCATCAAAAAACTTTCTGCAACATAGTTGATTTTAAATCAGCGATATCTCCCTCATTTGGACTCAGATTTGGCCAATTTTTTTTTTTTGTATTTTTTCACAAGGAATCCAGATCTATTATTTATTTTTGTAAATTTTGTACCAAACATTTTAGATCTGATCTGCAAACTCGCCGCCCAAAAAAATCCTGCAAAAAAATGAAAAAGAAATGCTTCACGCTTTGCCCAAGAAAGTGTTATGTGGAGGTCGTAGCACGTGCATGAAGTTTGTTGAATATTGTTGCAAAATGTTGAAATTGAAATATGAATCAAACTCTCATTCCCATGGAGTCGTAACTTCCATGGGTCGAATGAATACCATGAGTTGATGAATACCATGGGTGGATGCCAATTTCCATTCAGATCATTCCTCCCTCCGTAAGAAGCAATGGTCCCCATTGCATGAAGTTCCCTCCTAATAAGCCCTTGTTGAATATGAAGAGTCACTAAAGAGAAGGTTTTTGTGTGGTTAACCCATAACCGTGATGAACGAAGATCTGAGGATAGAGATACCCTGTAATGTTTGTGACTAACTGTGTTACTAACAGTGTGTAGCCTAGCAAATGGACTTCGATGAAGTGTGGGTTTGTGGATGATCCATAACCATGACAAACGAAGATCCAAGGATAGAGATACCATGTAATGTTTGTAACCAACTGTGATATTAATAGTGTGCGGCCTAGCAAATGGACTTCGATAACAAGGATTTTGTTTGGTTGACCTATAATCATGATGCTGACTATTGATGAAGTAGCAGGTGCCTACATAGCCTAAGGTGGGAGGGAACATCTCCAAAGAACCCAAGCCAGATGCTTCTATGTTGAAACTAATGAATGTGAAGCAAGTGCCTCCTAAAACGGGGTGGGAGGGCACGTCTCCAAAGGGAACCCGCTCCAAGTGTTGCTCCATATGTAAAAACTAATTTAAAATGGGCATAACTCGATCAATATAAACTAGAATATTTATTATAACATGTTTTTAGAGATAGAATGACCATTATGCATCTTTCCACGTGATTGAAATCCCTATCTAGACACTCTGGAAACTCAAATTCGCACTGCAACTGTCCTGCCGTCACAAAAGTTCTAAAAAAATAAGTGATTTTAAATCAGCGATATCTCCCTCCTCCAAACTCTTATTCGACCAATTTTTTTTTTTGAATTTGGGTAATTTTTCAAGAGGAGCTCGGGTATGCAATCATTTTTTTCTGAAATTCTCAAAACTAAAAAAAATGATAGGATATCCGCCATCACGTTTCCGTAAAAAATTATTAATTAATTAATTATTAATTAAAAATTCAAAAAAATATATATATTATATATATTAAAATAAAAATAAAATAATTCTGCAACATAACTGATTTTAATCAACGATATCTCCCTCATCAGACTTCTTTTAGCTATTTTTTTTTAGTTTCACATTTTTTGTAAGGAATCCATAATAATATTATATATATTATATATATATATAATATATATAATTCAGATCCGATTAGCTGATTTTTTTTAGTTGACATTTTTTTGTAAGGAATCCATATATATATATATATATTTGTAAAATTTTCACCAAAATTTTCAGATCTAATCTATAAACTCATTGCCCAAAAAATCTTATTAAAAAAAAAAAAACCTTCCTGCTTTGCCCAAGAAAGTGATTTTTGGAGGTCTTAGCACATGCATGAAGTTTGATGAAGATTGTTGCAAAAACTTGAAACTAAAATATGTGTCAAACCCTCATTCCCATAATGCCATAACTAGGCAACTCTTATTCTTTGCATGCATGAGCTAATTATTAGTTGATTGATCAATTAACTAGATGATCTCTAAGTTAGATGATGCCTCGCTCCTTGACTAACCACCAACTAGTTCTATTAACAGTTAGAACTAGTTGAACTTATTACAACTGAAATTAACTCAACCTAGGCTACTACAATTTAGAAATCACTACATACAATTGAACTCCATGCTCCCAACTCGAATTAACTAAGATAACTGAGTGATAAGAGCCATGTCACTTTAGTTAACTCCTCCAAGTTGTTTGTTGATGTGGAATTTCGAATTTTCTCAATTTAATCAAGGCAAAATAAAAATGAGAATTATCTTGGTGCATTTTTTAACATGTCGCTTGTCGTGTAAAGTGAATTTTTGGTTTGTTTTAGGGGTAATATTTGCATTAATGAGTTGCCCTTATCATGTAAACATGCATCACACTCATTTCAAAAGTCTTGAGCACTATCGCACAAGTGTCGTCACTGTCATCACAAAGTGTATCTTTAGTCTCGCACTTGGAGTGAGTTGTCATAATGTTGTCGCATTGAGGAAAGTAAGTTGATCATGTAACTTGAGTGTCATGTGTTGTGTCACCAAGTGATCTAAGTGTGTGATGATGTTCAAGTCTTGTTTTTGTTCAACTTCACTTCATTGGTCCCACACTTTGTCAAAATTAGGAAAGCTTCTGACCAGGCCACTCAGCCTCATCCACCCTGTTGAACTGCGCATTGCGCAGTCAGTCTTCAAGCGGCAACCTTGCCTCTTAGCATTACGTAATGAGAACTCTTTGCCTCCTAGGACTGCACCTTATGTAATCTTAGTGCTTAAGCCCAGCCCCTGAGCTCTAGAACTGTGCAATCTTTATCTCTAGCCCAGCCTAAACTACACATTACCCAGTCTCAGTCCTCAAGCCTCAGCCTTGAGCTCCTGGATTACACAACTACGCAATCACCTGGCCTCATGTCCTTCCAAAAACGGGGCAGTCGGTAAACTCAGTGCTCAAGCCTGAAGCATAATTCCTTGGACCCCTTAATTGTGGAATCTCCCAGCTTGTTCTCCTACTAAAACTGCACATTGGGCAACTCCACGCCTTAAGCCTCAACCTTGATCTCTTGAGCCCCTCAAATACGTAGTCACCTAGTCTTTCCTCTTAGAACTTTGCATTGGGAAACCTCAAGCCTCAAGCCCCAGCCTTAAGGTCTTAAACCCCTCAATTGCTCAATCCTTTTACCCTGGCCCTCCTGAACTATGCATTGCGCAGTCTCAAGCCTCAATCCCAGACCTTGGCTTCTGGAACAGCACAATCCTTGAATCAAGCACTTGATCAGTCACCTGTTTCTAGCCCTAACAAGTGATTTCATGAAACATGTTAGATTAGGAGTTTTCATGCTTATGTCAACTTGTCATGAGTGGTTTTAAATTGCAAGCACTCTATCTTATCATGGCATGATGATGATGGAGGAAAAGGAGAAGGAGACCATGATAGAAGAAACTTATGGAGTTGAAGAGATAAGATGATCATCAAGTGAGAAGACGAAGGAATATGAGAGTACAATAAAAGATCAAAGGTCAAGACTGCATGAAGACTCCATACCAATTCACAACCCTTTGGAGGGTAGATATGAAGAACAAAGAAT
This sequence comes from Pinus taeda, assembly GCA_000404065.3. Classification (NCBI taxonomy): domain Eukaryota; kingdom Viridiplantae; phylum Streptophyta; class Pinopsida; order Pinales; family Pinaceae; genus Pinus; species Pinus taeda. Next base: position 64,697 of record APFE031246193.1, read on the forward strand.
ATCTCTCATGAAGACAGAGTATTGGATAGAGCAGTAAGAAGGAAAACTTACCATTTCCACATCATCATGCAGTCCATGTCACCAGTGTCGTGTCATGTTTGGTCACGAGTCATTGTTTGCCACATCATTTGTGGATTATGTAAATTCGATATTGGAGAAATGTAATGTAAAGTGGAAGTCCAAGAGTCATCCATGTAATATAAAAAGTCATGTAGGAAGTCAAACAATCATGAGGTTAGTCCAAGAGTCGCAAGGGAGGTGAATGGTCATCCCATTTGTTATATATACACCCTCATCTTAAATATAAAGGACTTTTCACCTTGGCTCCTCCTACCAAGCATTGGAGAGGAAGATAGTTGTTTTGGATGAGCGAGTGACTATTGCTCCATTATTGGGGCTAGTGGTGTTCACTATCTCGATGTATCTTGGAACTTTTAATTAATTTAGAAGTCGTTGAGTCAACACGCTTTCATGCCCATGTCGTGAATATTGTAAGACTATTCTTTGAACGTTTGTGATGTATGTTGTTTGCATCTGTACTAAGGAAATTGAACTATTTTTGGTGGTTTTGGTACTTATCTTGTTGAAGGTGTGTTGTATTTTCTTTAACAATCATTGCTTCCTTGTGAACTATTTCATTGGTTGATCAACAATTCATTCATATGCACATGTTTGTGTGCCTTTTCTAGATTAGTACTATTACTTGTCTTTAAAAGGCCCACTTTTATCTCCCCTTTCGGTATAAGGACCTTGATACTTTCCGTAGTTGAACATTTCACAAGGCATACTCACTTGTTGATTTGAAGATCCCTGTGTATTACTCTCTTGTGCTTAACTTTGTAGCCAAGGAAAATTACAATAATATATGGTAGTCATGTCGATACTTTGAATGGGGCTCCTACTCCAAACAATGTGAGGTCTAATTGGGACTTCATATCAGGGAGACCCCCTTGGTTGATGGATTTCCAGCACCGTAAAAAACTGTCTATCTTGCATTGGTATCTTGATGATCTAATGATTTTCAATTTGGTTAAGTTTTAAGCTAATTGTACTCCATGCCCAATGGTCTTTTTTCCTTGATCCCGAATCAAATATATCATTCTTACATATTAAATCTGGCCACTGAGTGTATTAGTGACCTTTAGTAGTAGAGCTATAGAATGATCCTTCTCTAGATTTAAGGGCCATCTTTCAATCCTAAAGTGCTTTGAGGTTACCTCAATGTTTTCACCATCACAACCTAGTGAAGTTTTGAGTGATAACATCTTGGCGTCGTTTCTGGGGAGGCGAAGATTTCAAATCAATTACCCTGGAGAACGACAATGTTTTAGATTTGATTTTTGAAGGTGAACAACAGTTAGACACAAAGGAGGTTATGCATCATTCCCCTGGCAACTCCATTGTCAGCAAGATCCAAAGATCAAATTACTAATGGCGACTCCACTATCTAAAGAATTCAAAGCTTTAAAGTTCTCACTGGAAACTCCATTTATTCTGAAATGACGAGCTCAATTGTCGATCTAGTTGCTTCATAAGTCAAGACAACATGGTTTGTGGCAAACCTTGTTTCTTTTCATGGTTTTAAAGAATGGACTGGTATCTTTTATGATGATGAATGGGATGAAGATATTTCTTCATCTTTATTGTCTTATTTAGATTCATGTAAGATCTGTAATGTAGACAACCAAATTAATTGTTTAAATATGCTTTCTACAGAAATTAAGATAGAATAAGAAGCACAAAGAATGTCTCAAATTCCACCTTATAAGACCAATTCTTTTGAAAATTCTTATCAACAACATGAAGAGGTATTTCAAGACAATGAGGTTGAAAATGCACGTGACACAGAATCGTATCTTGATCTACCTTTTATTTATGAATGCTTTAGTGATGATCCTTTTCAAACACCTGTGGATTTTGTTGTTCAAGAAATTATTTATTCATGTTCACAAGATGGACTGCCTATTCAATCATTGTTGCAAGAAGTTGATATACATGAAAGTGACCAAGTTTAATTGTTAGAATATACTAAGAATTGGAAAAACATTTAGCATATATATGATGAATATGATGATTTTGATGAGGATCATGTACAAGAGCAACCAGTGGTATTTTCTTTCATGGAAAAATTTAATCAGCAACCTTATGGAAAGTGTCAACCATTATATGATAGTTATGCCATAGAGTTACAGGAAGAGAGTAAAGAAAGCAGTGATGGATTTATGCTTTCTAAAGAAAAGATTACAAAAAGACAATTCATTGATATGGAGCAAGCGAAAGAGGTTATTATAAACTATCAAGCTTCTACCTCTTTCGATTTTTATGGTCATGTAGTTGTCTATATGGAATGATTTTTCAGCTTAAATTTTCAGCTATGTGTTCACTGTGAGAACCAAAAGTATCTCAGTTTCCACCACCATTACAATGTCCAGTTTGCATTTGGTGCAAGCACGGTCAAGCAGTCCGCTTATTTCAGCAATTGCTTGACTAATTGCATTAGAATTTTTGTATTATTTGATTCAATATCTTTTCAACACATTAGAGTAGGAAGTTGTGTGATGAATAAGCTCGCATTTTGAGCATCCTTTCAACATTATTTTTAGCTTGGTTAGTTGTAGTATTTTTAGCTTCAGTTTCAACAGTTGTTTCAGGTTGCAAGAAAGTGTGGATTTGATTGTAGTTGAAAGCTGATTTTTAGCACTGGATAGTTGATCAGTTTCAGTTGTTAGTGGTCAACATGAATGCGAAATTTACAAATTTGGAAAAGAACAAGTACATGTTAGTTTTAGAGCTTGGGATCGGCCCAATGGATCAGGCACCTAGTCTACGGGGAGTCTTTGTTTCCTCTCAAGGTGGCAGCATCCCCGTTGAAGCCGATTGTTATCACAGTTCAAGTTTCATGGAAAACTTAATGTAATCTGGTGTTCTAAGTTTTAAATATATTTGGGGCGCGCCGACAAACAATTTATCAATGTTTATTTAACGATTAAAAAGGAAAAGCGATGACAAATTAAATTTCAACGAATGGTTTAATTTCTGAACAAGTAGAGCGCTATCAAATTAAAATCCAACGGATTGTTCCTCTGAATAAAATGGTGTCGCTCGCAAATCAAATTGCAACAGGTAATAGTTATGTCAAGTGTCATTCACCCAAAGTATGAAGACAAATTACTAGTGATCAAGCAATCATGTCATGAAGACCCATCAAGTTTTTCTGGGAAAAAAATGTTCACTTTTCCATGGTCTTAGTAGTCAAATTTTGTAGTGCCAATAGTTTCAACTAGTTTTGTAGCGCTTGCGGTTTCATAAAATTTAGTAGTGCCATGTGCTTTAAAAGTTTTACTGATCCTGCCATTGCTTAATCTACAATAGATGAAGTTCTTCCATGTATGCTCATGTGATATCTTTCCACTCATAAGCCTAATTACCCTCGTCATTCTATGTATTATTGATTTAAAAAATAATTAATTAATTAATTAATATTTTAATAATAAATAAAATATATTTATTCACCCTCCCTACAAATTCTCATACTTATATTTTCTCTCCACTCGCATTTACTTTTCCATCTTACACTTCCACTCCACGTGGAATTCCATATTTATACTCCCACTCACCCCACTTCACTTACCATTTTGTTCACATCTCATTTACCTTCCCTTTATTCAACGATCAATTCTATTCACCATATTCATCTCCACTAATATTCTTATTCACCCATATCACCTATCATTTCACTTGAATTCCATTTAGCCACCTATCATTTCACTTGAATTCCATTTAGCCACTACCATTATGTTTCTAATGCTTCATGTATGAAACACATCAAAATTTAATTTAACATCATCGTTAACAATGCAGGGGAATACAACCCAATTCACTTACCATTTTGTTCACATCTCATTTACCTTCCATTTATTCGACGATCAATTCTATTCACCATATTCATCTCCACAAATATTCTTATTCACCCATATCACCTATCATTTCACTTGAATTCCATTTAGCCACTACCATTATGTTTATAATGCTTCATGTATGAAACACATCAAAATTTATTTAAACATCATCGCTAACAATGCATGGGAATATTTGTATTGACGCTCACATATATCATAGGCAAGCAACAAAATGGAATCAATGTATAAAAGGAAGGATGAGAACGTATAAATGTCAGCACTAGTTTATGCTTCATTTTGGGAAAGCGCTGATAAATTATTTGGCAACACTTTGTTTTACACAGTTTTTTCTTATAAAAGACAATAACTTTGGGCATGGTTTCTAAACAGATGGGAACGAAATTTTGAAAACCAAAAGAGGTTTTTTCGGGAACATACCCATTAACAAAAACATCTTTGAGTTTTTACACACCAATCACGATTTTGGAGATTCAGATGGCTCTTTGAAGCCTATTTTTCAAGAATTCGCCAAAAAAAGTTGATGGACATTTGTTGTTGAGCCACCTCATCAATTCGACTTGAGAATCAAATCAACATATGTCATCAAATAAATTGAGGATTCTAAGACATAAATTTATTTCCATATACCGAGGCGTAAAACTAGGAATCAATCTCTCCCAGGTTTGAAGGTAGTTAAATGACAATAAATGGCAATCAGATATCAAATTTTCAGGATAAAGACCAAATTCAAAGGTTTTGATGAAGGTTAAGATTTCCAAGGCAGATCTAGATTTCTAGCAATCAAATAAGCTAACTCCAAGTATTGAAAATGATTAATTCATCATGTGGCAAAACAATTGTAGCTTTTTGTAACGCTTATGTTAGCACCCAGATCACTTCGTAACATCAGATAAAGTTGGTTATTTTCTCATCAAATAGCAGATTTTCAGGAGGACTTTCAGGATCAACAACTTTGGAGGAGCAAATGGTATGAGGATCTGAGAAGCTATTAAAGACTTAATCTTTATGATTATCTTGAAACATACTTTCTTAGAATTTGTAATTATTTTTTTGAGGAAATTAGGCAAACAATTGGTTATATTTTCCTATAAGTATTATCTCTTGTTATGTAAAAAGGGTTCAGTTTTGAATGTTAGAAGCTATTGTATACTAATATCTTTTTAGAAATCTTAATGAAAATACTTAATCATTGACTCTGAGATTCATGTGCTAGATTTTTCTGGTCTATATTTCTTAATTGATTGTTTTTATCATATGTTTTCCATTTGAATGTTTCTCTTCAGTATTTAATTTAAAGAAACTAAATCAAAATTGATCTTAGATTCTCTAAGTTCATAGTAATTAAATACTTGCACCCTTTCTCTCTAAATTTGTAAGGGAATTCATCTCTCTTAGATTATTTTGTGTAGTGGATTGTTCTTCTCCACTTAATCTTACATCTCATCATAGCTTGATGACTTAGGATAAAGTTGTTTATCTTGCCTTTGTATGTTGATGATCCAGTGATTTTCAATTTGGTTAAGTTTTAAGCCAGTTGTACTCCATGGCCAATGGTCTTTTCCTTGATCCCCAACCAAATCTATCATTCTTACATATTAAATCTAGCCACTAAGCGTATTAGTGAATTACTACTATAGTGACCTTGAGTAGCAGAGTTATAGAGAGATCCATCTTTAGATTGAAGGGCCAGCTTTCAATCCTAAAGTGGTTTGAGGTTACTTTAGATTTTTCACCATCACATACTGGTGAAATTATTAGTGGTATCATCTTGGCGACGTTGTCGGGGAGGCGAAGATTTCAAATCAATTACCTTGGAGAACAACAAGGTTTCAGATTTAACTGCTGAAGGTGAACAAAAATCAGACATAAAGGTGGTTCTGCATCATTCACCTATTGAATCCATTTTTAGCAAGATCTAGAGATCAAAGTACTAATGGCGACTCCATTCTCTAAAGAATTCAAAGCTTAAAATTTCTCACTAGAAACTCCATTTTTTCTAGAATGACGAGCTCAACTACCAATCCAATTGCCTCATCAGTCAAGACAATAGGGTTTGTGGCAGGCCTTGTTTCTTTTCATTGTTTTAAAGGATGGAATAGTATATTTTTTTATAATGGATGGGATGAAGATATTTCTTCATGTTTATTGTCTTATTTAGATTCAAGAAACATCTTAAATGTCGAGGACCAAATTAATTGTTTAAAGATTTTTGCTAAAGAGATTAAGATAGAACAAGATGTGTAAAGAATGTATGAAGTTCTGCCTCATCAGACCAATTCTTTTGAAAATTCTTATCAACAAAATGAAGAGGTATTTCAAGACATTGAGGTTGAAAATGCATGTCACACATAATCGCATCTTGATCTGCCTATTTTTTATGAATGCATTAATGATGATCCTTTTCAAACACCTGTGGACTTTGTTATTCAAGAAACTATTAGTTCATGTTCACATGATGGAGTGCGTATTCAACCGTTGTTGCAAGAAGTTGATATACATGAAGGTGAGCAAGTTTCTTTGTTAGAATATACTAATAATTGGAACAACATTTAGCCTATATATGATGAATATTATGATTCTTATGAGGATCATCTACAAAAGCAACATTAGTATTTTCTTTCATGGAAAAATTCAATTAGCAGCCTTATGGAAATTGTGAACTAGTGTATGATAGCTATGCCATAGAGTTGCAGGAAGATAGTAAAGAAAACAATGATGGATTTATGCTTGCTAAAGGAAAGATTACATAAAGACAATCTATTGACATGGAGAAAACGAAAGAGGTTGTTCTAAACTATCAAGCTTCTACCTCTTTCGATTTTTGTGATCTTGTAGTTGTCTATATGGAAGGATTTTCAGCTTAAATTTTCAGTTTAATCTTCACTGTGAGAACCATAAGTATTATCAGTTGCCACCACCATTACAATGTCCAGTTTGCATTTGGTGCAAGGACAGTCAAGCAGTCCACTTATTTCAGCAACTACTTGATTGGTTGCATTGGCATTTTTGTATTATTTGATTCAGTATTTTTTCAGCAGTTTAGAGTGGGAAGTTGTGTGATGAATAAGCTCTAATTTTGAGCATCCTTTCAGCGTTCTTTTCATCTTGGTTATATTGCAGTATTTTCAGTTTCAGTTTCAATAGTTTTTTCAGGTTGCAACATAGTTTAAGTTTGGATTTGATTGCAGTTGAAAGCTTGTTTTTAGCAATGAGCAATTGATTGGTTTCAATTGTTAGTGATCAGCGTTGATGCAAGTTTACAAATATGGAAAAGAACAAGTACAGGTTAGTTTCAGATCTTGGTATCAGCCCAATGGATCATGCACCTGGTATACGGGGGTTCTTTACTATCTCTCAAGGTGACAACATCCCCATTGGAGCTCGTTGTTATCATAGTTCAAGTCTCATGGGTAACTTAATGCAATGTGGTGTTCTAAGTTTTAAACAACTTTGGCACGTACTGACAGATAATTTCTCAACGTTGATTTAACGATTAAAAAGGAAAAGCGCTGAAAAGTCAAATTTTAGCAAATGGTTTAATTTCTGAACAAGTAGGCGTTGCCAAATTAAAAGCCAGTGGATTTTCCCTCCAACTAAAATGGTGGCATTCCAAAATCAAATTACAAACAAGTAATAGTTATGCCATGTTTCATTCACCAAAAGTATGAAGGCAAATTAACAGTGATCAAGCAATCACATGATGAAGACCCATCGATTTTCCGGAAAATTATAAAATGTTCACTTGTCCATGGTGTTAATACTTGGATTTTGCAGTGCCAATGGTTTCAACTGGTTTGGTAGCGCTTGCGGTTTCATAAGTTTTGGTATTGCCATGTGCTTCAAAGGTTTTACTAATCTTGTCATTGCTTAATCTACAGTAGATGAAGTTCTTCCTATGTATGCTCATGTGATCTTTTCCCACTCATAAGCCCAATTACCCTTGTCATTCTATATCTTATTGATTTTATAAAGAAATAAATTTTGTATTTCAGTAATAAATAAAATATATTTATTCACCCACCCTACTCATTCTCATACTTATCTTTTGTCTCAACTCACGTTTATTTTTCCATCTTATGCTTCCACTCCAGGTGGAATTCTATACATACACTCCCACTCACCCACTTCACTTACCATTTCATTCACATCTCATTTACCTTCCATTTATTCCTTGTGCAATTCTATTCACCATATTCATCTCCACTAATACTCTTATTCACCCATCTCACCTACCATTTCACTTAAATTCCATTTAACCAATACCATTATGTTTATACTGCTTCGTTTATGAAACACATCAAAACATATTTAAGCATCATCGTTAACAATGCATGGAAAAGATTTGTATTGATGCTCACATAAATCACCAACAAGAAACGAAATGGAATCAATGTATATCAAGAAGGATGAGATCGTATAAATGTCAGCGCTAGTTTTTGTTTTATTTTGGGCAAGCACTGACAGATTATTTGGTAGCACGCTGTTTTACAATGTTTTTTCTTGTAAAACACAATAACTTTGGGCACGGTTTCCAAACATATGGGAATGAATTTTTGAAAACCAAAAGATGTTTTTGTCGGTAATGGACCCATTAAAAAAAGCCTCTTTGAGTCTTTACACAACTATCATGGTTTTGGAGATTCAAATGGCTCTTTGAAGCCTATTTTTCATAAATTCACCATAAAAAGTTGATGGACAGTTGTTGATGAGCCACCTCATCAATTCGACTTGGGAATCAAATCAACAAATGGCATCGAAGAAATTGAGCATTCTAAGACAGAAATTTGTTTCCATATATTGAGGCATAGAAGTAGAAATCAATCTCTCCTGGATTTGAAGGTAGTTAAACGACAATAAATGGAAATCATATACCAAATTTTCAGGATAAAGACCGGATTCAAAGGTTTTTATGAAGGTTAAGCTTTCCAAGGCAAATCTAAATTTCTAGTAATCAAATAAGCTAACTCCAAGTATCGAAAAGGATTCATTCATCATGTGGCAAAACAACTGTAGCTTTTTGTAACGCTTATGTTAGCACCCAGATCATTTCATAGCATCAGATAAAGTTGGTTATTTTTTCCCTATCAGATTATAAAGTTCCAAGAGGACTTTCAGGATAGACAATTGTGGAGGAGTATGTGGTATGAGGATCTTAGAAGCAGTTGAAGACCTGATCTTTATGTTATATTAGAACACACTTTCTTAGAATTTGTAATTATTATTTTGAGGAGATTAGGAAAATATTTGGTTGTATTTTCCTATAAGTATTATCTTTTCTGATGTAAAAAGGTTTTGGTTTTGAGTGTTATAAGTTGTTGTACACTAAGATCTTTTCATAAATCTTAATGAAAAGACTTGATCGTTAACTCTAAGAGTCATGTGCTAGCTTTTTCTGGTCTATATTTCTTAGGTGATTATTTCTATCCTCTGTTTTCCATTTTAATGTTTCTCTTCAGTATTTAATTTAAAGCAAATGAATCATAATTGATCTTAGATGCTACGAGTTCATAGTAATTAAATACTTGCACACTTTCTCTCTAAATTTGTAAAGGATTCATCTCTCTTTGATGCTTCTATGAGGTGGATTGTTCTCCTCCATTCAACCTTACATCTCACCATAGCCTGATGACTTAGGATAAAGTTATCTATCTTGCCTTTGTATGTTGATGATCCACTTATTTTCAATTTGGTTAAGTTTTAATCTAGTCTTACTCCATGCCCAATGGTATTTTCCTTAATCCCTAACCGGATCTATCATTCTTACATATCAAATCTGACCACTGCGTGTATTATTGACCTACTATTTTAGTGACCTTGAGTAGAAAAGTTATAGAGAAACCCCTCTCTACATTGAAGGGCCAACTTTCAATCCTAAAGCAGTTTAAGGCTACCTCAAAGTTTTCACCATCACAACTTGGTGAAATTATGAGTGAACACTATGGAATATTGAAAATCGATACATGGTTACACAATTAAATCTAATATGTTATGTGATGTTATAAATGGCTTGTCAAGTGCAATGATAAGAACCATAGATGCACATGGACTCTAAATTGAGTCAAAATATATGGGCTTAAGATGGATTTTGGTTATATATGATTGATATGCATATGGCATTGCTCATTAGTTATTCATGATCATTAGACAATGTTATTTGATGTGTTTGTCTTTAAACATTTGCCAAATAATCTTACACATTAAGAAAACTCTTGTATGGAGAGATGTTACACAAGTTCCAATAGGAGAGGAGGTCTATGATGCTCAATCCTACTACTAATACTCATTTTCATGTAATGGGTAAAAACAAATATTTTACATTTTTTCCTAGAGGCTACACATTGTCATGATGGATTCAATCACTTATGAGGATTTATTGAGGAGAACATAATAAGGTGTACATATATGCCTCATTGACCATTAATCTCTCACCAATGGTGATTTAGTTGGGTTAGAAATTCCCAACCATGAAACCATCCCCCACCATTGTAAAATTATATTTGAAGGGCATGCATGAATAGGACACCCTTAATATATACTAATATGTAGTACTTATAGGGAAAGTAGGGGAATTGCATCCTTGGGACTGATTCATGTATACCATGGATGAAAGTCTTCTTTAGCATTTGCATTTTATTTTAGCATTGATCCAAATCCATCCATCTTGATACTTTTAGAGTGGAAAATTTAAAGGAATCAACTTACAAGAGCAATTTTATTACTAGGACCCAATTTGGTGAATTGGGGTCTGAAACCTTATGGGGCTAATTTGAGGCCTTAAATGACCTCTTTTGGGGATAAAAAATTGCCACTTAAGTGAGAGATCATGTGCTTCTATTCTACACTTAGATAAATTTCCAATCGAGTAAGAAAGACGTCAATCAAAGTTTGGATGCAAAAGTTATGCATCCCAAAAGTTGACCTTCATGATTGACCACCATAATTCAAGAGGATGCCACATGAGGGAAAATTTTAAGGATGGAAAATTATCTTGAAGTTTAAAAACATTCGTGAATTTCACTAGTCCCTAATATGCACACTATAAAATGTTTATTGATGTATTTGTAAAAATTTTCAAATTTATAATGATTTTATATATACTCTCTATATAGTGTTGGCGATTTGGAAGGTAAAATAATTTTATATTATAAAATTTGGGCGAATCATTTTTCTAAAAAAATGGAAATTGGGGAATGTTTTTTTTGGAAAATCATGTAAAATTATCCCACATGTGAATATTAGCCCCTAAAATTTTCCATGTGCCACATCAATGTTGTCATTTATGGAAAAGGGGTTTGCCATGTGAATACTATGAAGAAGCCTCTAGAAGGATCAAATTGCTAACTCTATTTGAGAGTTGAATGGGTCGAACTTAACCCCTAATTGGGCATTAGGCTATGTTAGAAGCCAACCACTGGGGAAAAAAATGGTTCCATTCATTTTTTATTGTATCTTAATCTAGAATGCATTAAAATAACTTAAGAGTGGAAGCGAGAGATCATAACAAAGGGGTTTTATGTTACGTAGCATCCCATGGGCCATGTGTCTTCAGTAACTCCATATGGAGTAATTTCTCCCTTGTACTTGCAAAATTTGCATTCCAAAAAAAAAGGGAGCAGAGCGTCCTCACCTTCAAGTTAGGTTGTCTCTCGAAAGGGTTTCTCAAAGAATATCTTAGTTTTCTTTATGATTGGAGCGTGTTTGAAATATTCTCTAGTTTATGCATTTTATCTATTTCATGCATAAACAACAACATTAGTAATAATAGATCTAAAATCTAAAGGAATCAACCCTTAATAGTATAGATTTAAATTTAGTTTAATAGAATTGTTGTGACGAACTATCCAATGGAATATCCACGATAGTTTAGAGATCATATTGGTATCATAGTAGGTTTATTTGGATATTCATGGGAATTTGCAAAGGGATCTAGGAAACGATTTGAACAAGAAGCCATAAAACCATAGCCATAGCCAACATATCTTTTTATAATTACCCTTGAGATTTGATAGAGGAGAGACTCTCAAGGCTAGAAGCATTTATCGTGGATATCAACCACAATATGAACCTCCTTATGGTGTTTCTAGCATAAAATTTCAAAAAGAGAAGACGAAGATTCCAACTCAGAGATCATATCGAAGGGAAAATTAGTGGATCGGGAAGAACCAAAGATGAATTCCATGAAAGAACCTAAAAAATGTGCAGCGAAGTTTGAACTTAAGGAACCATTCATAGTCCCTCTTCAATATGGAAGCAAAGGTGAACATCAAGCATATCAAGGGGAGATAAATGCTTTGAAATTAAATCATTGATTGCATTAGTTAGAGGTTAACCACATAGATGATGAACATAATTACTCATTAGAAATTAGTGAGTTGTGCCCTGACTTGGTGGGAAAGACACACGGAACAACTTGAGACTAGAGGGAGATCCTCCAATAACTAGGTGGGAGGATTTCAAAACTTCCATAAAGAATTCTAGCTTGTCTGGTATTGTAGAGGACCAATGGATCCGGTGGCATTACTTCATACAAATATAAGGGCGTAGTCTATAAGACTACACCCATAGAATTTAGGAAGATAGCAATAATGTTTGGTATCTATCCTAAGAATGCAAATGTATTGGTCAAGTATTTGGGGGGTCTACATAACCATCTATGAAAGAAAATGATGTTGTTCAAACGCAAAACAATGGATGAGGCTTGTGTATAGGTACAACACCTAGAAAACATAGGCAAAAATAAATGGCAATCTAGTGGTTATTGCAAAAGGAACACTGAGAAGCTTCTAAACAAGGGAGGAAGAACTAGAAAACGGGGAAGGACAAGAAGGTCACATTCATTGCACATTAGTACAAGGATCACAACAACCACTACAACATTGAAGGCCACACATAAGAGAAGTGATAAAAAGTGCATCCAAAGCTTAACTAAAAGAACTAAAAGAAGGACATAAGAAAAATAATATTATCACCATAGATTTCAGCAATCAGGTGGAAAACAACTTTGACATGGAAGAAAATATTGTCTACCCTCAGTGCGGAAGGAGGTGAATCTTAGTATCCTTCATCAATAGCAAGTGAAAGGAATGACCACACTCTTCCATATAAAAGTACAAGTCAACCAGACAAAGAGTGATGCTTTGTTAAAATCAGGTTCATGGGAAAATCTCATTCTAAGAGAGTTGGTCAACAAAATTACATTAGAGGTCCATAATCATCCTAATGTATATCCATTATGATGGATCAAAAAGGAAGCAAAGAAACGGTAACCAAATCATGTAAAATTAATTTGCTATGATTGATGATTTTATTGATGAAGTAAAATTTGATGTACTTCCATTTTATGTATGTGGAGTTGTGTTCTTGAGTCCCTACATATATACGAGGGATGCAATCTTCATACAAAGAGCCAATCATTATTACCTCATCAAGGAAAGAAAATATTTCATTATCAACATGCACAAGAGTAGGTCAAAGATTGCACTAGTAAATGATAATCAAGCCAAGAAATTAATCAATTATAGTAAAAGATTTTTTATTTTATTTTTTTTTATTTTTTTTTTTTTTTTTTTTAAATCAACGTTTGACTACAAAAATTTATTGGGAAAATGAGTACTTAATTACTTCTAGAGTTGATCCTCCAGTGAAACATTATTGATATACCAAATACTAACTAGAGAAGTTACTAAACTATGTGACGAAAGGAGTAGAGCTCGCAGAACTGTCCAAGCTAAAGAGCACATTTACAGAGATAATACATCAAATAAATGAGTGGGTTGCCTCGTCTATAGACTTGTTAAGGCCCGTGAGAGATATTTATGTATACCTGGTGGAGGAGATTTAATTTGAACTATGGCTTTTCCTGGTAGAGAGTTGAGCTTGCAAAGCCTCAATTTGTTGACAAAGGGCATCCACCTCATTAGCCTGACGTGCCAATTTGCTTTTAAGATCTTGGATTTTCTCCAAAAGGCTAATAATGGTTCACATTTTCTCTTGCAACTTCAAATGAGTGTCCATGATGTCCAATTATAAAGACTCAGACTATTGAGTGCAATTCATGCACTAAGGTTGGCCCTTTGCTCCCAGGGCTTTTCCACTGCAAGCCCACATTGTAGCCCGGTGGGAAGGTGTAGTTCAATAAATTATAAACACCCTTTGATAAAATCAATGCAGAACTAGAGGGGGGCAAATAGGAAGAGGCCCTGAGATGAGCAGGATCTCAAGGGTGTCCAACACCGAAATCCAAGGCATCCCACTAGTTTCCAAACCAAAGGAATAAACCCACAAAAAGGAACATCACAAATACCAAAACGCAAAGAAAATTTAAATTGCATAGGGGGATACATAGATGCTCGAGGAAGAAAATAACTAACAATTGCAAATAATAACTAGGACTAACTGACAAAATAAAAAAGGGTACATTTTGAGGATGCAGCTCAATTGAAGAGACTAAGATAAGAATTATAGAAGCCTAGGTGTGGAAAGATACATACAACTAAAGAATTTTTGAATGCCAAAGTAAGAGACTTTGTTATTGTTCCCACTGTAACTATAATTTATGTTATCAATCCTCTACAGTGTGTTTCTTGAAGGATACAAGGTAACCTTCATAGGCCTCTTATAAAGGAGCACAAAATTCAAACATCACCAATGGAAATGGGACCAAAATTAGCCTAAAGGGGGGAATTCATGAACATTGGGATGGTTGGGGGCTATTAAATTAAGCAATAGAGAATATCACCCCCATGCTTCGCCTTGAAAGCTACCATTACTCTTCATAAATTTTAATTCCCTTGAAACAAACACCAAATGTGATGGGAGAATGGTGTCGAGGGTTAGTCACCGCCAATTCTTTGTACTCTTTGGATGTCGGAGAGTTAAAATTACTTCAGCAGCATGCAACCTTTTAACAGGGATTGCCACGACATCAATCTTAATTCACTCACCCTTTATAATTTGAATGCCAATGAATTGTACAAACATTAAGCATAGGTGATATAAAATGAGATTATGCTTAGGAAGGGGATGGAGGTGTCAACAGATGCCTGTCCACCCTATAATTCCATTGATATCAATTTGCCCAACTTTAAGAAGGCAAGCATGATTAGCTCATCTATATGCCTCAAAGTTTTGGTGTCTAAGAACATGGCAGAAGGATTTTTTAGGGAATTCATCCAATTCTTGAAATTATTTGGATCAAAATATTGAGATGGTTATCTTCTGGCTAGGTGCCCTTTTTAAGATGTTGGATCATAATGAGAGAGTCCCCTAAGATCATGATATTTGGAATATTCATATCCTTAGACAAAACCAGTGATATCAATAGACCATATAGCTTTGTCTGGTTGTTAGTCATTAGACCCAATCCCAAAGAGTGTCTAGTTACCAGTGTTACATAGGGATTGAATAAGACCCCCCTCCCCCTCTTGCCATCCCTATACTCTTCTTTGAAGCCCCGTAGAAATGAAGGATCCAACATATTTTCACCTTTTTCCACTCCTCCAAATCATGATCTGAAAGGTGGATTTGTCAATGTCTTTCAGCTGAGAAAGGTTTGGATATGGGAGCAAGGTGACTATTCTAGGGATCCACCAGGAAGTGCATCTAGTGTTGTTCAAAGTGGTTGAGCAAGGGACTTGGAGTACCTTGCTTTTGTTCAGTTTTTAAGGATCTTCTTATCTCATAATTACTTTGTATTATTTCTTAATTTAATATTTCATTGATTTAATTTCATCATAAATAAATCATAGAATATCGTCAATAACAGACATTAGGATCAGAAAGAGATAGTCAAATCAAGAACAAAAGCCTTTACCCTGGGAAAACCCACACAGGGGAACAACCAAACAAACTTTTCCTTAGATAAATTCTTC
Source organism: Pinus taeda (assembly GCA_000404065.3). NCBI lineage: Eukaryota > Viridiplantae > Streptophyta > Pinopsida > Pinales > Pinaceae > Pinus > Pinus taeda. Next base: position 80,487 of record APFE031246193.1, read on the forward strand.
AGTTCAAAGGTGATACATCTAATCACGTACAAGGTAAAATTGACCAACAATATAGCTAGGTCAAACTTTTCAAGCTTCCCTCTAGTCAAGTCAACAATCTATTCCACAAGCTCGTCCTTAATCTACCTAAATCAGAATTTCAGCTTGCCCATAAATTCCTCCTTCTGCCTAGAATATTCCAACACATGTGAACGAGAGAGAGAGAGAGGGAGAGAGATTTCACATGTGCAAAGTCAAATCAAGAGAGAGGGGGAGAGATGTCGATGAATTTGTCCTTCTTCTTCTTTTCTTTGTCCTTCTTGTCCTTCGTTGGATGCATAGAATATATATCTTCTTGTGAGAGATCAAATGGGCCTTGGAGAAGGAGGTTGATTGCCTTATTTATAGTCTTCCTAGCTAGACGAATGGGTGCCTCTTCATCGGGAACAACTTGACTAGAGGGGAGAAAACCTTACTTATTTTGAAGCCTAAAAGTTCAATTTTTTTTCTCTTTTCAAAAAAAGGGCACAAAGAACATGCCTTAAATATTTTCTTTTTGACACTAGCATGAAAACATGCTTTATATAAATCAATAATAATTATGAAGACCGACCATAACTACAACAATTCAACAATTTTAACCTTTCTTATTAAACACACAGGGTAAGAGCCTTTAGGGAAATAAAATTGGGAAGATGGTTGAGGTTTTTAAAGATAGCGTTATTCCTCGATAATTGGACTTGCCAATAAAGGAATTTGGGAAGGTAGTTTCCCTGAGAATGTTCCAATATAGTATTTATGCCAAGAAGAAAAGAAAACAAGAAGATCAAGGGGCCAACGAATTTTGGAAAATAGAGGGCTAAGAACTATTGCCCAACTATGTTTAGTGTAAGGAAATTAGAGGAAGAGATGAGAAATTGACTCTACTTGTTGTTTGTAAAGAGGGCATTTGGATGGGCCTTTAATACCTATTTTTCTAAGATTTTCCGATGTCAAAAATTTTATATGGGATAACAGCCAATAGAATATGTTTACCTTTGGATTTGCATTATTGAGCCAAAGCTTTTTCTTGAGGGAGGGCTTGAGGGGCACTTGAGTGGAGAATAATAGTTCTTCATAGCCTTCTTTAATAGTACAGAATGAGGACTTCCACCTGATTTGGTCTTCCACATATTGGTTCTAAGGAGAACAACCCATTAGGATGTCTTCCAAAGTCTCCACAAGATGTGATCGATTATTGGGCATTCCTTCAAAATTCCATCATATCAAGTGCCCCTTTGCATCCCATAAGGAGATATGTGCCAATGTCAATTTCTTTTGAGCATATAGATAGTTTTTTACGGAATTAGAGTTGTCATTCCTTGTAATTGTGGGTGGTTCATAATTGGATACACCCAAATATCAATTTTGGAACCATTCCCTCAAGCCTAGTAGAGACTTCCACAAGCTCGTCCTTCATCTACCTAAATCAAAATTTCAGCCTGCCCAAAAATTCCTCCTCCTGCCTAGAATATTCCCACACATGCGAACAAGAGAGAGAGAGAGTGCAAAGTCTAATCAGAGAGAGGGAAAGAGATGTAGATGAATTTGTCCTTCTTCTTCTTTTATATATCCTTCTTGTCCTTCGTTGGATGCCTAGAATATATATCTTCTTATGAGAGATCAAATGGGCCTTGGAGAAGGAGGTCGATTGCCTTATTTATAGTCTTCCTAGCTAGACGAATGGGTGGCTCTTCCTAGGGACCAACTTGACTAGAGGGGAACAAACCTTACTTCTTTTGGAGCCAAAAAGTTCAATTTTTTCTCTTTTCAAAAAAAGGACACGAAGAACATGCCTTGAATATTTTCGTTTTGACACTAGCATGAAGAACATGCTTTATATAAATCAATAATAATTATGAAGACCAACCATAACTACAACAATTCAACAATTTTAATCTTTCGTATTAAACACACACAATAAGAACCTTTAGGGAAATAAAATTGGGAAGATGGTTGAGGTTTTTAAAGATAGCATTATTCCTGGATAATTGGACTTGCCAATAAGGAATTTGGGAAGGTAGTTTCCCTGAGAATGTTCCAATATAGTATTTATGCTAAAAAGAGAAGAAAACAAGAAGGTCAAGGGGCCAACGAATTTTGGAAAATAGAGGGCCAAGAACTATTTCCCAAATATGTTTAGTGTAAGGACATTAGAGGAAGAGATGAGAAATTGACTCTACTTGTTGTTTGTAAAGAGGGCATCTCGATGGGCCTTTAATGCCTCTTTTTCTAAGATTTTTCGATGTCAAAACTTTTATATGGGATAACAACCAATAGAATATTTTTACCTTTGGATTTGCATTATTGAGCCAAAGTTTTTTCTTGAGGGAGGGCTTGAGGGGCACTTGAGTGGAGAATAATAGTTCTTCATAGCCTTCTTTAATAGTATAAAATGAGGAATTCCACCGGATTTGGTCTTCCACATATTGATTCTAAGCAGCACAACCCATTAGGATGTCTTCCAAAGCCTCCACAAGATGTGATAGATTGTTGGGAATTCCTTCAAAATTCCATCATATCAAGTGCCCCTTTGCATCCCATAAGGAGATATGTGCCAACATCAATTTCTTTTGAGCATATAGATAGTTTTTTACGGAATTAGAGTTGTCATTCCTTGTAATTGTGAGTGGTTCATAATTGGATACGCCCAAATATCAATTTTGGAACCATTCCCTGAAGTCTAGTAGAGACTTCTATTGATTAAGGGGGTTGCTACCGAGAGGAGTCTCTAAATAGTGACCCACGCCTAGAGCGCTAGATATGGTCCATGCTCCATTTAGGATCCTGTTGCAGATGTTTAGCTTGAAAAACATGAGACCAACAAATATCTGGCTGAGATTTGAATCCTCATGCCAACTTAGCTCCTACAAGCCACTTCATGAGAATGGGCTCCCTAATTCCCAATCCCCAGTGTAATTTAGGTGAGCAAATCATAGCCCAATTAACATGGTGAAATTTTGAGCTATAGATTTTTCCCTTCCTAGAGAAATTTACGGATTACTTTGGCCAGACTTTGCATGATATATTATGGGGCTATAAGGGTGGAGAATTGATACAAATGGAGCGTTGAAAGAACTACCTTTATAAGGACAATGCAACTTTCCATATTGAGCCATCTAGCCCCCCATTATTCTAATTCCTTTGACTTTCTAGAGAACTACAAACCATGCCTAAGGTGAGTGGGATTTGAGACAAATAGGGATGCCAAGTTACCAAAATTCTTTCCAATTTTCCACCATCTTAAAGACAAATCCCTCTCTAATCTGTTTATTCTTAGCCACAATGATGTTCCAAGAGAATATTTAAGATTTGGTCGAGTTTTTCTGACCTCGAAAAGCAAGGAGAAAATTATTATATTCCTGTTTAAATCTCTTCGAAATATTAGTAGAATCTCTACCTAAAAAGGGTATCATCAACTAATTGAGAGTGGTTAGCACTTCTAATTCCTTGCTCATACCTGATTCCTAGGAGGCGAGCATTTCATATTTCATGCTTTAGGCAACCACTGAGAGAATCGAACATAAGAATGTATAAGAAATGATATAACGGGTAATCTTAATGAAGACCCTGGGTTACTTTGAAGAAGCTCATCACTCCTCCATTCACCGTTGGCACAATCCATGGAGATCCTATGCATATATTTATCCATTGAATGAGTTTTGGATTAAAGCTCAATTTTCCCATAACTTTGAGAAGGAAACTATCTTAGACTCTATCTAAGGAATTTTCTATATCGAGTTTGATGACCATCCCTTTGTCACCCATTTTTTTTACTGCAATCCATAACTTCTTGGACTAGCATAATGTTATCAAGGATTTGTCATTAAGGGAAAAATCCACCTTGATTTTCATATATAAACATAGCGAGGAATCTCTTGAGCCTTTCAGCTAAGATCTTGGTGATAATTTTATATGAGACATTGCATGGGGAAATGGGACGGAATTTGGCAAAGGAAGAAGCGTTGGATTCCTTAGGGAATAAGTCCAAAATGGAGGAGGCGATTCCTCCCACTATACAGTTTTGTTTGAGGCAATAGGCAACCATTATATAGAGATCTCTCTTTACAATATCTTAAAAAATGTTGATAAAAATGTGTTGAAAACCCATAAGGCCAAGGGGCCTTATCCGAGCTGAAGGACAACACCACATGTTTGATTTTGTCCTTTATTGGCAGAGCTATTATGCATGGATTCATGCCATTAGTGATTAATTTTGGAACCTGACTTAACATATAAGATTCAACCGCATTTGATGGGGGATTAATTTGGCTATACAGGTCATAAAAATGTTTGGTGGTCTCCTCCTTAATTTGCTAGAAGTCATCTATTTTATTGCCTTGCATAAAGATTTCCTTAATGTTGTTTTTCCATTCTCGGTTCCTAGCTTGCTTATGGAAGAATTTAGTGTTTCTATCCCCGGCTTAGAGCCATACACTACGTGATTTAAACCTCCGGAATTATTTTCCCTCCTTCGATAAGCCACAGTATTTAGTAAAAACTTCCCTTTCCCGATAAGGAAACTCGTTTGTGACTTGTTTTGTTTCCATAGAGGACTGCGTTATCCTGATCTTTTGTTTGTACTACTAGATCATTGCATGTCTGTATAGTTATGAGCCAATGGCCCAAGATTTGATTCACTCCTTTAACCACTTGATTTTATGCTCCCATATTTGTCTTAGGTTGTCAATAACCCTGTACCACCATGAAAAGGAGACAATCTCTTGAAATTTTGATCCAAGATCCATAAAGGGCTAAAGTAGAAGGGGATAGGCCCATAATTAATGGGCGACAATATTTCCAGCTTGATGGGTTGATGGTCGGAGCCACTCCAAGGAAGCATATGAGAGTAAAGAATAAAGCGTTGTGTGAGGAAGGAATCTGAGATTAGGAACCTGTATAAACAAGTGGTTATATGGCTTGGCCCATACCACCTATTGTTTTAGGTATATCAATGAGATATAGGCTTGATATCCATAAATCTAAGTTGCACGATGAGATCTTCCATGTGCCCTTAAAAGGGATATTTGATTGGGACCCCCCTTTATTTTCCCATTTGTTAAAAGTGGTATTGAAGTGACCCCCAAAGATATTATGTGAGCCATACTCAAACTCCTTGAGGCTAAGAAGAGAGGACCAACAATATTGTTTCTCTCAAAAGTGCACAGGCATGTATACATTAATGAAATAGCATACCTGATTGGTAGAGATGAGCAAGAAAGAAGTAGCCAATCAATGGGATGAAGAGGAGTAGTTTAATAACTTAAGTTGTTGAGGATCTCATAAGGTACATAGGCCACCTAAAGCCCCCTAGATATAAAAAATACAATCTTGCTTCCTTTCCACAACTTTGATGCCTTGAGAGGACTACATGATCCTCCATTTTAGTCTCTTGGAGTAGAGCCATTATGGGCCTTTCCTTCTAGATTAAGGATTTTGTTTCCGCCATTCTTTTCTCAAATCCAAGTCCCCTACAATTCCAGGAGATAAATATCATCACTTACTTCTGGTATGGGGTGCCCCTTTAGATAGGGTGGTATTAGTTCCTTTTCAGATGTCTTTGTTCCTAACTTCAATTGTTTGGGGTCTATTGTGAGTTGGAGACCAAGTTCTTTTTCTTTTCCAGTTTTATCATATTTGACTTCCCTATTGGATTTTCTTCTTGATTTCCAGGAATGGCGCTCGAACCCTTTTTCTTTTTCTGCTTTAGATTTTCTTGTTTGCAAAACTTGCATATGTGGAACCACCTTGAGTTGCCCTTGGTGTGAGAAAATCTTCATCCACTTCAAAGAGATTGGCTTAATGCATGTCTTGTTCAATGTTAGGCCTAACTTCTTCAATTGGAAGGAAATTTGTCACTTGATGCGGAGGTATATCTGAGGGGTGAAGGCGGGGTTGTGAAATTTCTCTCTTTTTTTCTATAAAACTTGGTGCTTCATATCGATTACCTTTCTCACCTTCACTAGAAAAATTTCTAGTCCCTTCCCCGCTACCATTGGTAGGTCTTCTAGGGGAGGCAGGTCCTTTTCCTTTAGCTCCTTCATGATTTTTCTACTTATACAGACATTTTGTTGTCTATCAGGTCCTCTTCTTCTCTTTTCCTATTATCATTGCTCACCAAATTCTCCCTAATTTGCTTGCTCATATTACTAATTTTAGCAGTTTCTAGCAAAATGACTATATTCATGGCACAATTTGCACTTGAAAGGGAGTTGACTGTAATTGACCTCTTGTAAGTTAGACCAACTGTCCAAATTGAGATTGATAGCCACAAAAAGACTCTTATCCAGATCAACCACCACAAAGATCCAAGCACACGAAAATAAACCTTCATGGGGCTCTGCGCGATCGATATATTTCACAAGGGTGTTGCCTATATTCCTAAAGGTGCATTCCAACATTGGAGAGGAAGGAAGGGGAGTTTCACCCAAATCGAAACTGTAGATGGAAAATCACAATCAAGGTTGAATTTTGGGCTCCAATGATCTAGATAGGACCTTTGGGCCCCCATGAAGTGAGGACCACTTCTGAAGATAAAATCTCAATCAACTTTGTTCTCAAATAAGAAAGTAAAAAAGTCCTTTTTGCAAAAGTAAGAGGAGATCGCACCTTCGATAAGGGGTTTCCAGTTCTTTTCCACCCATAATCAGACTACTCAGGGGGAAGGACATAATCCCATAAACTAGCCTACCAAACCCCTTTCTGCCAATTGCATAGCTCTATATCTAGATTAAAGAGTTGAAACTTTAACCTTTGGAATCTCATTTAATTTCTTGACAAAGTAAGAGGACTTGCCTTTCTAGTACTTAGGGCCATTGGAGAGTGATTTGAGGGTTGTGATCTTTGGTGCAGTGGTGGGGGTGGCGAAAGATGTCAGAGGGAAGCGATGGGATAATCAATAGTGCCAAGATCTGAACTCATTAATATAGGAGCCACAAAGGCCGAGATAGGGGCACAGAGAAAACCTTCCTGACAAAACTTGAACATAGTTGGGATAGATAATGGATATCAATCACAAGAGGGAGATAAAAATGATCAACCAATGGCAGGGTATGCAAACCAATAAGGTAGTCAAGGCCACAGAGCCATCGCCCCATACTTGTTTCCAAAAGCCTAAGAAATTTTTCCAGTACCCCTAAAAGGTACATTTTATTATTCTCAACATAAAATTAGTTTGTAGAAGAGTTAATGAGAGTAAAGGCATCCATGGAGGGGTGCACTAAGGAATAAGTACAGCAAATGGAAGAGTTGTTATAGGCATGTAGGGGAGTGTTCCAAGATCCTAAGAGCTACTACTTAAGAGGGAAGTCAAGCACGACATCCAGTTGTTGTCAGACTCTCCATTGCCAAACATCGAGTTATATAGACAATATGTTCTAGAAGCAAATGAATTGAAGAAGCAATTGCGACAACTACTAGAGCAGGGTATGATTCGACCAATTATCCCACCTTGTGGGACACCCATCATAATTGTGCCAAAGAAATATGGGTCATGATGAATGTGCATTGATTATAAGGTGTTAAATAAAATTATGTTCAGGAATAGGTACCCATGCAACAATTGAAATACATCGCCAAGATGAATTTAAAACAAGGGCACCACAGGGTGCATGTAAAGGAAGAAGACACTTGGAAGACTTCCTTCAAAACTAGACAAGGTTTGTATGAGTGGTTAGTCATGCCATTTTGTCAATGCAATGCACTAGCTACATTCATGAGATTAACGAATGATGTATTATTCCTTCATCTAGATTTATTTGTTATTGTTTATTTGGATGATATATTGGTTTACAATGCTACATGGGAGGAGCACATCTCACTCTTAATGTAGGTACTAGTGACTTTGAAGGAGCATCAACTATGGGGAAATCTCATGAAATGTGAGTTTGCACACTATCCTTTGGTGTATTAGGCTATGTGATGGTAGAGTGGTGCTTAAGATATATCTAGCCAAGAAGGAGGCCATCATCAAGTGATCACTACCTATAAATGTTTCTAAGGTCAAGATTTTTATTGGGGCAACATAATACCTGAGGAAATTCATAGGCTAATTTTTAGTAGTAGCTACACCACTCACACCAAATAGTGAGTGGAAAGAGCTTCCAATGGGCGAATGGTCATCAAAAGGCGTTTGAAGAGTTGAAGGAGAAAATTAGTCAAGCAATGGTTCTTCCATTACAAAACTTGTAACAACCCTTTCAAGTGAAGACATATGTGAGTGGGTATGCTTTGGTAGTGATCTTCATGTAGAGAGGGAGGCCTATATGTCACTATTATGAAGTTTTTTATGGTGTGGTTCTCAACTACCCTACCTCAACACTAGTTGTCAAAATGTGGGAACACTATCTAATGGGAAAGGGAATAGTTATTAACACATATAATCAACGCCTACAATATTTGTACACCCAGAGTGAGGTACAACCCATACACTATAAGTGGATGACAATGATCAAGTACAAGAAGGGAAACACAAATAAGTTAGCCAAGATGCTTTCAAGGCCACCAACGCTAAAAAATCATACTATTGGGAACTCTAGTGCACATGGAACCTTTCACCATGATGCATACAAGGAGGCATATATAGAGGATGAGGACTTCTAGGAGGTGTATCACCAAGTACATGGTTAGAGTAATGTGGACTATGGTGACAACACAATTAACTATCATCTTTGGAATGGGTTACTCTAGGTTGGACAAGCTATGTGTCCCCAAAGGTGAGTGACTATAGTTGAATAGAGAGGCTCAAACTTCTAAGGTTGTAGTGAATTTTGGTGTTGGGAAGACAATTGTTAATTTACATAGGTATGTGTACTAGCCCATGATGTAAGAAAATGTAGTCATGTTTATTAGAGAATGTATCCTTTGTTGTACCAACAAGCATAGTTATATGAAACATGGTTTATACTCTCCCTTATCTATACTCACTCATCTATAGGAACGAATTTCCATGGAATTTTTTGAATTTTATCAAAAGCCAAGAAAGAACATGATTAATTGTTCATGGTAGTTAATATGTTCAACAACATGTGAGTTCTCATGCTTTGTAATAAGACCATCAAGGGGTAATAAGTCGAAAACTTGTTTTCTGAACAGGTTTAGGTGCACTTTGGGATACCAAGAGACATCATTTCAGATAAGGACTCTAGATTTCTTGGTGCATTTAGACAACAATGTAGGAGAAGATGGACACGAAATTAAAAAGGTCTACAACATTCCATCCACAGACATATGGGAAAACATAAGTAGTCAATTGGACTTTCATACAAATCTTGAGGGGTTATAATTAGAGCATCAGAATGCCTCAGATGAAAGTTTGGTCTAAACACAACGCTCCTATAACATAACATTCTACATTTAAATTGGTAACTCGCCATTTGAGATGCTTTTTTTTATATTTTCCACCTTTACCTTTAGATGTAGTATATGGACAACAAGGAGGAGTGCGTAAGGATATCATAAGGGATGTTTTATGAGAAGAAATAAATGTTGAGAAGATTAGAAATCCATTTACAAGTACATGAGGCATTGAAGAAGTCATAGGAAAAATACAAGACTAGGCATGATCAACACAAGACAAAGAGGTCATTTAGAGTGTGGGACAGATTATGGTTACTTGAATGAGGTTATAAGGTCCTCATAAAAAAATCAAGGCTTTATGATATGGTCCTTTTGAGATACTACAAAAGGTGGGAGATGATGCCTACAGGCTCAAATTACTCTCATACATGCAAATTTACTTAGTGATGAATGTGGTAAATCTCAAACTCTATGAGCCTTCCATTTTGAATAAGGAAGAAGAGTAGGCCATGCCTTCCATAGAGGACTTAGCTTGAGATGCTTAGTTAGAGTTCATAAGATACAATTTTGTAGAAGAGGCCCAAACTATAAAACATGGGTAGCATGACCTCTGATAGATTGGGTTGAAAGGACAACTTATAGGAAAGCCTAAATGGTACTTCAAGGAGAAGATAGAGGAAAATTTACTCACCTCATTCAATAAAGACTTTGAGGACCAAAAGCCTCCCAAGGTGGGGATATATGATATAGATTGGATCACTACGTAATTTTGCATCCATCTGGATGCTTCTAGAGTGGAAAAATTGAGGGAAACGGATTACAAGAGTAGATTTATTGATGGGACCTAGTCTAGAGAATTAGGGTTTGAGACCTTTTAATGCTAGTTTGAGGCCTTAAACAACATTTTTTTGGGGGTAAAAATTTCCCTCTTAAGTTCCATACTCCTTGATGTTATTCTACACTTGGATACCTTTCCAACAATGTAAGAAAGATGTCAATTGGAATTCAAATGCAATAATTATGCTTCTCAGAAATTCACTTTTCATGATTGACCACCATAATTCAAGAGCATGCCACGTCAGCCCCTATTATTCAGGGAAAAGGGGCTAGCCACGTGAATACTATGAAGAAGACCCCATAAGAGTCAAATTTGTAACTCTAGTTGAGAGTTGAAGGAGTCAAACTTAACCCATAGTTGGTTATTGAGTTGTGTTATAACCAAGCCGCTAGGAAGAAAAGGGTGTCGTTTATTTTTTGTATTTTGTTCCATAGTAGAATAGAACAACTTGGTAGTGGGAGCGAGAGAACATCATAGAGGGGAATTGTGCTCTATAGCAACACGTGAGCCATAGGTCTTAGGTAACTCCATAGAGTGTGCCCTCTCCTCTGTACATGCATTATTCCCATTCCATAAAAAGAGAGCATAGCAGCCTCGCCTTCTAGACGAGTTTTGTCGCGAAAAGGTTTCTCAAAGCATATCTTGATGTTCTTTGTGATTGGTATGTGTTTGTGTTTCATTTTTCTGTATTTTCTACACTTATTTATTGCATGCATAAAAAAGCAACAATAATCAATTCAGAATCTAAACGAATTAAGCCTTCATAATATAGATTCCAATTTACCTTAATATATATGTTGTGATGAACTGTCGAGTGGAATATCCACGACAATTTATAAATCAAGCGTGGGAATTCAAATGAATTGGAATGAGTGTTTTGATTGATCATGTAGACTTATTCTTCTTCTTTTTTACATAGTGGGAAAACCTATCATAACATAGTTGTCAAACCAACAGTGGGAACAACCATCATTGACTATTATCCGCGAATGCAAGTCAAATCATTACCATTATTTATGGAAAACCATGCCAGATAGAATTAATTGTTGGTGGTTTGTAAGGGGGGAGTCTTTCACTCCTACCATATGCTTCCATGTCTTAGGCATTAACATGTTTCCATGCGTCTAAGGAAGACAAGCTCTTAGTTAAGAAGGAGTTTTGGGGCATACTCTAATAATACAAACTTATGCACATTTTTTCAAAAAGGTAAATAAGATTTACTTTATTATTGAAAATATAAATGCATATATAAAAGGGAGAGATAAATAAAATATAACATTTTCATGTGGACTCGCTCAATGAGAAAAGGAAAAAAGGAACTAGAGAACATCTAAAAGAAAAATAGGAGAAGAGGTTGGGATGTGTGAATAATCTATATTTTGCATTTTAAATAAGAATCACTTGTGCATAGAATAACACATGGATGGGTGAACGACATGCAATTGGTAATTAAAATAATCAGTGTTTCATATGAGATGTACAAAAGATATGAACCTTAAAGTCTATATAAGAAAAGAGGATTAGGATCTAGGGCTCACTATTTTCTCTCTAATGTTGGAAGGTTCTTGTAATGCTCAAAATGTTCTTGGTGAAATGGTGTTGAGTTTGGTCTCAAGGTTTATGTTTATAGAGGTGGGGACCTTATATTCTCTTAAGGAGCAACATAATCTAAATTGTTGGTTTTGTAATCTCTTTATACAACATGTTGCAACTCAATGTTCTGTAGGGAATAACAATACTGATTTGGGAGAAAGCAGGGTGAATAACCAATAAGCTAATTTTATATTTGGCAATTGAGACATAAAGCTAATAGTTGGAACAAGCTTTTGGAATTAAAAAATCAACAAGAGGGGATCTTCTACAACCATTAGAAAATGCATGTAATTTTATAAAATCTAATTTATAGACAAGTATGTTGTCTTTGGAAATTATGTTTAGGTTTTTTTTAGAAATTGTGATTTGAACCTTGCATGGGAGGGTTATAGCATTGGAATAGAGTTTAAAACCTAATTTTCCATTGATCTATAACTTAGCCAAAGGCAATAACCTTAACTAGGGCTTATGAAATCGTTTTAAGGTAGTTTTAATAATTTTTTTCTTGCAAAACAAAGACACACACACACACACACACTCCTTTATTTAAACATGAAAGTAGGTTCACACACTTCTCATTCATTAATGACGTGGATACATGCTCTTTGTAACAACCCTGGTGAAAAATTCATGTAATAAAAGTTAAAAACAATAACAACTGATGAATGGGACACTTATTCCAAGTTTAATGTTGGGCAGGACATCCTAGGGGGTGTTCATTTGGTTGTTTACGGCTAAGGAAATTGGAAAAGGCAATGGCTAAGGCTTTGGAAAGGCAAAATGGAATTTTTGACACAATTATTTATGAAAATAATGGAAATTAGGAGAAAAGGGAGGTGAAAGGCCACATGTTGCATGTGAGGAGGAAAATGAAGAAAATAGAGACCTCATTCATAAAAAGGCTTCCGAGGATCAGTTGGTAACCTTTTGTCAGTTTAGCTTTGGAACTCTTTCATTATTCTCTCTCTCTCTCTCTCTCTCTCTCTCTCTCTCTCATACTCTTTGAAACTTAGAGTTTTCTTGGAGCACTTTGGCAATGGAGCAAGAAACAAAAAGAAGGCAAGAGGAACAAAATATCAAGCAAGGAAAGGCAGGATCAAACAACTACGACAAGCTTCATTGTAGGTATCAACTTGCATGTGCATTTGTCTTGCTAGATTTGGCATGCATGGGATTGCATGTGTTTCATTTCTACCATGGCATGGATTTTTCTAGGTGTGACAGTATTTTTAGCCTATCCTTGCCATTTCTTGATGGATTTGATGAGATGGGTTCTCTCATTCGGTTTATGTGGGATGGTTGGATTGGATTCACAGCTAAGTGGGGTGGATCTCTGAATTGACAAACACATGGTGTAGTGGTCCCCGAACCAGACTGAATATGCACAAATCCACTGGCCTAGTAACCCCTGAACCAGACTGTGGGTTGCAGTAAAGCCAAATTATGTGCCTCGATGGGCCTAGGAATTCTTGCCAGTGAATGGCGAGATATATGGTAAAGCCAAGAGGTGGAGTTTCTCTCCATTGGGCCTAGTGATTATGAGATGGAATGCACGACAAATCCCAGAGAGTATGTCTCAGTGTAGGGCCTAGTGATCCCTGGATCAGATTGCAGATGCACCGTAAAGCCTGAGAGACTAAGAGGCACTCAAATTCCTCACAGTGCAGGCGAAGAAATACAGTGATATCCACATTGATTGGTGTTTTTGATGTGTTCTATGAGTCCCGCATTCATGCTTGGAATATGGAACAAGGGTGATTAGATGAAGAGAGACTTGGCTCAACCAATATATAGTCGGGTAGAATGTGGTAGTCCCATCTCTGGTTGGTTCATTGCATTGATTACTGAGAAATTCATTCCATGGATTTTCATCTGTAAATGTACTGATATAATTATATATAATATATATAGATATATATACACACACATAGATATATGGATTTGATGGTTGATATGTTTATGGTATTTATGTTCCTATTATGTTGGTGATATGTACAATTTATGACATCAGCTATGTATGGCACTTAGCATGTTTTTACTTGTATATGAATGGATAATGTGTATATGACCTAATAGAGGATATTACAACAATTGGAATGAGGGAACAATGGTTCATAACGATTCTTAGATATATGATATCCCTACGCTTAATTTTGTTGTTTACATGTGTAGGTTACATGTTTGTGATATGTTTGACGAAATGCTTATCATGGCCAATAGGGGTTTGTTCAAGGTCTTGATCAACTTATTGCTTTTGCATCATTGTTTCCGTGTACTTTTATTGATTTTAGGCTTTCATTCCATTCTGGGCAGTGGTTTGGGTTCTGGACTTGAAAAAGTGGATTAAATCCTAGGGTCACTGGCATAGAACTAGAAACTTTGGTCCACAATCGTTGGCAGGAAGGCATATAAGAGTGACTTTAGGTTTTTGGTCACTCCCTTGCCCATAGCATGAGAGCGACTATGGCCTAAGAGGCCAAGAACAACAGTGGGACTCAGGGACAGGCTGGCTGAGTGGCTGACTGGTCTCCTGAGGGTTTTGTTGATGATGTTGGATGATTGTATGTGATGTATTGTCGATTCCACCTCCTTAAGGTCACCTAAGAGGTCGAATTTTATCATAGTAGCCTCTTGACTCATGTTTACCCCAGTTGGCATGGTTACTTGGGTGGATGTGGGAAGAGGGCGTTACAGAGGGGTATCAAAGCATGGTTCAACTGTCATACAGGATGGGTTGAATGTGTTAGTCATTCATTCATGCCAATTGCATGTGTGTCTCTTATACTTATATGCTTGTTGCAATTGCTTGATGTTGGATTAGGGTTGTAGTATGGTTATTATGGAGAAATTGATGTTGATTTTGTGGACTGTATTTGTAATGAGTGTGTGACTGATTGTATATGGTTATTTGTCACTTACATGTTGATTTTGTCTCACATACTTACATCCTTGTATGTTAGGTTACATTTTGAATATTTTGATACATGTATTAGTCTTGTAGGTTGATTGCAAGAACTGATCGATTATGTTTGACTACATGTGTTTATGCGTATTTGTAGTTGGCTAGGCATTGCTTATGCATATTGTCAGTTTCATGTAGCGATGTTTATAATGGATTAATGATTGTCGCCATGCATAAGGTCATAGCATGCATTATTGATATGGCCTTGCATTGATGACTAGGTCCTTACTAGAGTGATGATTATGTGTTAATACAATGTTGTTATGATTATGTTATGCATGTATCACACTGATTTAGTGATCTTGCAGACAAGGTATCCTCCCCGAGCTATAATAAGGTACCTTGGTTTATTGTGATTTGGTTATCTGACATATTATGCATTGTAGAAAGAGAAAGATCAAATGGCTAGCAAGGTGGTAGATTACGTAGAATCTCCCTATGCATAATATAAGCAATGTGGTATGGGGCATACTTCTGATTTGGCCGATACATTGAGAAGATTGAAAGAAGAAATAAGGAGTTGTAAGGTAGATAATGATCGGATCATACAGACATAAGAGAAGCAAGCAGAGGTTAACGGTATACTTCTTTAGAGTTTGTCAGAACTGCATCGACAAAGGCCGCTTCAGATCAGCCATGGACACGAGGATAAAACTAATGAGGCGTATGGTAGTAGATCTCTTGGTAGACACAGGTTAGATAGATCTGATACAATGAGAGGTGGAAGGTTGTTGGACACTCTGAAAAGGAGGGGCAGTGAGTACAAGTATTATTCAAGTTCTAGTTCTGATAGACATCATGATCGTCATCGCTATCATCCATACAGGAGGAATGATAGGGGATACTTACGGGATGATTTCAAGAAAGAAAAACCACCTACTTTTGATGGACCGGAAGATGTAGAGGCTTGGATACTTGGGATGAACAAATTCTTTTAGTTGCATGAGTACACAGATAACATGAAGGCCATAATAGCTATCTTTGGCTTAAAAGATAAAGCAAACATCTGATGGAAAGATGTTAATTAGGTTAGAGACATCAGGACAGATGACTTGAGCTGGTAGGAGTTCAAGAGACTATTTAGGAAGAAGTACTTGTCAAAAAGGTACTATGACAGTAAGGTAAAAGAATTCTATGAGCTAAAGATGGGATCAATGACAGATGAAGAGTACACGACCAAGTTCTAGTGAGAGATGTACCATATCTTACGAATGATAAGGCTAAAGTTCAAAGATTTGTCAGTGGTTTTCCATTAGTGTTTAGAGATCGGATTTAGTATGATGAGCCTCAGTCACTTGAGGAAGTCATTGGTAAACTGAAGCATTGCTATGAGCAACCAAAGCGTAACAATGAATCTCAGCATGGATGGAAGGGAAAAGACAAAGGTAAATGTAAATGGCAACCTAAGAGGACAAGGCCTCAACATGTAGATGAGAAAGAAAATGTGGCATTGCAAAAGAGATTTAATGCAGCTAGACAAGGAAATGAGTCACAACAACAACATAGAGGTGTTGATATTCGTCAGTTGAAGTGTTGGAAATGTGGTAAGGAACACCTCAAGAGAGATCGTCCACAAAACTAGGGTGGTAGGCCTAAGATATACAGTGCACAGGAGGTACAAACTGTTGGGATGTTGGCTAGAGTATTCCACGTATCTATGTAGCAGTGGACAATGGGCAAGCAGAACACTGGGAATCTATCATTAAGATGGATTGTAAGCTCTGTGATCAATTTATTTATATTTTGATTAACACTGGATCTAATTATAGCTATGTTAGTCCTGAATTGGTGGATAAGAGTGGTTTGAATAAGGAATTGCATGGAGAATCTTGGTTAGTGCAATTGCCTAGAAATATAGAGAAGAGACTTCATCATTGGGTAAGAGCTTGCACATTTGATTTAAATGGTATGCCTACAACACATTTGAATGTGTTACTGTTTGGATCATACAATATGTTGTTGTGCATGGATTGGTTGTATCTACATAGAACCAAGGTTGACTTCTATGACAAATCTATTGAGTATGTTGATGACAATGGACAACCAAAAGTCTTGCAAGTTAAGAAGAAAGCCACATAAGACAGGATGGTGACAACTATGCAAGAAAAGTGTAGCCACGGAAAAGGGTGCAAGTTATTTGCATTACACATTTCTAGTGATAAGGGTAAGGAGGTTGAGGATGCAAATGTGTTGAACAAATATCTAGTGTTGCAGCAGTTTCAAGATGTATTCCCTGAGGACATTACAGAGTTGCCACCTCACAGGGAGGTAGAATTTTCAATTGAGTTAGTGCCATGAGTAGATCCAACATTGAAAGCACCTTACAGGATGAGCACACCTGAGTTGGTTGAGTTGAAATTGCATCTGAAGGAAATGTTGGACAAGGGATACATTATGCCAAGTGTATCACCTTGGGGTGCATCGGTCTTGTTTATGAGGAAGAAATATGGTACCCTCATATTATGCATTGATTACAGGTAGTTGAACAAAGTGACTATCAAGAACATATATCATTTGCAGAGGATTGATGACTTGTTCAATTAGCTAAAGGGAGCAACAATGTTCTAGAAGATTGACTTGAGATTCAGATACCATCGGGTACGCATCAAAGAGGAGGACATTTACAAGACTGCGTTCAGGACCAGGTATGGGCATTATGAGTTTGTTGTTCCTCCATTTGGCTTAACTAATTCTCCAACTAAATTCATGTGTTTGATGAATAGTGTGTTGCATCCTTATTTAAATAAATTTGTTATTGTGTTCATTGATGATATACTGGTATATTCTAAAAATGAGGAAGAGCACGTCAAGCACTTAGCAACAATATTGAGGTTGTTGAGAGAGCATAAGTTGTATGCTAAGCTCGGTAAGTGCAGTTTCTTTCAAATTGAGGTACACTACTTGGGGCATGTGGTCTCCAAGGAGGGCATTACAATAGATCCAAAGAAGATAAGGGCCATCATGGAGTGGATAGCTCCTAAGAATGTGGATGAGGTGAGATCTTTCATGGGTCTAGCAGGCTATTACAGGAGGTTCATCAGGAACTTCTCACATATTGCTTATCCCATTACATTATTGAAAAGGAAAGGTAAGAAGTTTGAATGGACAAAGGAGTGTGAAGTTAGCTTTGAGCAGCTTAAGCAGTTGTTGACGCATGCACCAATACTGTAGATTGCATATATGGACAAAGAGTTTTTGGTATGCACAGATGCTTGCAAGAGAGGGATTGGTGGATTCCTTATGTAGGATGGACAAGTGGTATGTTATGAGTCCCTAAAACTAAATGAGCATGAGTAGAACTACCCGACACATGATCTTGATTTAGCAACAATTATACATGCACTAAAGATGTGGAGGCATTATCTTATTGGTAGGTGGTTTGTGCTTATGAGTGATCACATTGGGTTGAGGTATTTGTTTGACCAGTCGAATCTAAATGTCAGGCAGGCTAGATGGTTGGCCACGATCAACGAGTTTGATTTTGAGATCAAGTACATCAAAGGTAAA
>APFE031246193.1:103701-152733 GCA_000404065.3 Pinus taeda
CATAATTTTATTATTTGAGGGTGTTGAAAATGCAACAAGAAAATCCTAATTTAATTTTGTCCTTGAATTAAATTGGGAATAAAATTGTAATTCCACATCTCATGACAACTTGTATTAGTTAACTAAGTAAATTTGACTTAGTTGGCTCAGTTTTTCCGAGTTGGGGGTCTAACTTGAGTCATGTAGAGTGTCTCCTACATTATAGGAGCCCTGGTTGAGTTTTTTTGAGTTGTAATTAATTAATTCAGTCTAATTGAGTTAAAGTAGGTTAAACTAGTTCCAACTGATGGAGGAACTAGTGGGAGGTCTAGTAGTGTGGTGCTCCCTGTAGTGAAGTGTGGTGCCATCTATAGTGATCAACTAATAAACTGATGATTCACTCATAAATAACTCACGCATGTCAGATTTGAGAAACACCCAGTTGACATTGGAGTTCATGGACAATGTACTACCAGTTGTATAATCATCTAAATTATACAACTGAGGAATTCCAAATTGCGTAATTCCAAATGAGGAATTTCCCTAATTAATAGGGGCTAATTCCCAAGGAAACAACGCAAGGAAATAGGGACTTGGGCAAGCATAAAATTGGTTTAAGTATTTCCCTGGGCTTGTCTAAGAAGCAGTGAGATAGATAGAGATTGTGCATAGGTTGTCCGGGCTTGAGCAAAGCATTGTAATCTTCTCATATTTTCCGACTAATGCAATATACAGATAGTAGGGGTTTTTAGTTGTGGCATTCCCCAGGAAATCATTGTGTAATGTGTTGATTGAATTCTTTCTCTTGTATGCTTCGTGATTTTGCGGTCGTTTAATTGTTTTCGTTGATGAGTAGAGTAGATTTGAGTCTATCGTTTTAGTAAATTACAATTAGTAGTTTGAATCTACAAGGAATTTCTACAAAGGGCATTTCAGTTACAATAATAACTCGATTGTTTGATATATACACTTATGGATGATGTGATCTAGACATTTGATTTGATTTGATTATTACTTTATGTGTACTGTATATTTTAGGTTTATATCTTAATACCCTTGTGATGACATGGAATATTGGAAATTAATACATGGTTTCATGATGAAAGCTATCATATTATATGATGTTACCAATGTTTTTCCACATGCAATAGGAAGAAAAAATGTGCATATGGAATTTAGGTTGCATTAAAACATGTGGACCTAGGATGGAGTTGGACAATGTATGATTAGCATGTATATGACAATGTTTATTCATTACTCATGAGTATTAGATGGTGTTATTTGATGTATTTGTCTCTAGATGTAGTACCTTCATGATTTCACTGTTTATATGATTTTATTGTTTGAGGACATTTTGTTTAAAAAATGACCTACTTTATTGACTTGTGTTGTGATGATAATACTAAGACCCTTGGATTATTTTGATTAACTTCAATTAATGTATAAATAATTTTGAATGAGTTTTATTTAAATGCTCATGTGAAACATGAATGGATAAATATACATATATATGATGTAACTCACATCATCAATTCACATGGTTATGATAAATTAAAATAATCCGTTTTATATGCAATTATTTTAAATGCTATTAGTGGTTTGATTAGCGTGACATGGAAGTCACATGTATACATTGATGTGCGATTGTGTCAAACACTACATGGAATTCAAATTGAATCATGGTCTTATAAGGTGTTATGATATTAATGGGATGCTTTAATTTATAGTTACAAAACATTTTGATGCATTGATTTCAGTGTGTGTAGGCATATGGAATATGCTTATTTATTAGTCTATAAGTAGGTAATGGGGTTGTATGGAATAATAAATCTTTTCACCAGGAGAGTAGGAATAACATTCTTGTTTCTCCCTACTGTCACTCATTTTTTTATGGCCTAGGTTGAAAACTTAATAACACTTTTACGTAGATGTTGCACATTGTCATGATGGTAGGTTGCAAATTTAGTCATTCATTGGGTTTAGCTAGGGGTTGTGCAATAAGTAGACATCCTTATTCCTCAATGACCATTAGTCTCTTAACAATGTAGTGGCAAAGTTAAGTTAATAGGGTCTTAACAGTTGCACCTTTTCCCCCATTTAGGAAGTTGGAACTACTTAGTAAAAGGTAACACTTAAAGGTTATGGAGTAACATGCACCCTTGAGTATACATTAAAAATTGATTGACTAAGCAAGTAAAAAAATGGTAGATTTAACATGCACCTTTTTATTTAGTTCGAAAAACATTAAAATGTGTGTTTGATTGATTTATTGTGCATATATATTAGTATATTCATAACTAAGAGTAAAAAAATAGTTCATTTAAAAATAATTGAAGATATACATGTTTTAAAACGTGCATGAAATGGAAAACAATTAATTTTACTTAACTATAAATTAATTACTAATGTACCCATGAGTATGAAAAAAAAAAGAGGAATAAGCAATTCAAACTCAAATAGAAGTGTGGTAAAAGAAATATGTGTTTAAGAGATGTAACATATCTAACCCCCTTTGTACCTTATTGAGGGTATGGAGTATCAAAATTTTATTTTCTTATTCAACTCAAAACTCTCATTTGAGGTCACCATCACCTTCTACTACATGAGAGCTTTTTGACGGTATAAACATTATTAAAACTTAAGTTCAGATTGTCAAGATATGGTCATTTGAATATTTTCACCCTTGGCACCATGTTAGTGTTATCGACTAGCTGCCTCCTGCAAGATGACATGGCACCCCAATCCACGTGTCACACTAAGTGGGGTGCCAAGCTAGCACCAAGGTCATTCGGCCCATCATGTCATCTTTTGACTCCAATTAATTTGCTTTACGTGTATTTACATAACCGATATTTTAAGTAAAACTTTAATCCATTAATTCCATGTAGCTATTTTTCACCATCATTAAATAATAAATAAATGCGATGTGCAAATAAAATTCATGTATGAATATGATCCACATGCTAATTTCCAAAGTGTTGATGCTATTAGTAAAATCCACAATTTTCCCACACTAAAATCTAAAAGATTTCTTCAATAGGGTAAAACTTCATTCTTTTGATCGACTATGAATGAGATCAAACCCAAATTTTTTGAGGACTGTTAATGGGGTCATTGTTGATCACGAGGTAAAACCCCAAACTTTTTTGCTGATTACGGATAAGGTAAAACCCCAAACTACTCCAAACATTTTTGGAGTTAGGCAATTTAATATTTTCACGTTTTGGAAACTTTATCCAACTTGTTGATTGTTAATTACATCTTCCACCAATTTAATATTTTCACCCTTTGTAAACTTTATCCAACTTGTTAATTGTTGATGGCATTATTAGCCATTGAAATTTAATGTTTTCACCTTTTGGAACTTTATCCAAATTGTTAATTGCCATTAGTGAATTTAATATTTTTACCTTTTGAAACCCTTAAGTCATTCCCAAATAGCAGATGACATTGGTGAATTCCACATTCATTTATGATTGGTAAAATCTAAGGAGTCTAACTTTGGAAACTTTGTACATTCAACATATAGTGAAGGTTTTACACTTCCTACAACAAAACTAAGATAATTTGCGCTAAACATTAGAGAGGATCAACGAATGCCATATGTGAATTCCATGCTCTCTAAGGATCTGTAAAAATCAAGGTGTCTATGATCCGGGTGGATATTGGTGGCCACTCGCCTATTCCACTTGGACCCCCACCAATGTTTATTTCAGTTTTTCAGTTTCCTGAATTGTAGCACAATTTACTATTTTTGCCAGGTTTTTGGGTTCTGAACTTTCGGAGTCATTTTGAAGCCATAAATGATGGTTTTTTTTTTTTTTTTTTTTTTTTTTTTTGGAAAACCGAGCAAACATGAGTTATTAACTCATATTTGCATTCAAAAGTTATAGTCCTCGAATAGATCTTTCTAATGAGGTACTGAACACGTCAAACAAAGATCGTATGCCAAAGTTACGACCCCGGGAAGTTGATGTACAAATTTACCCAAACAAGGCCCATAGTTTTGGCACTTCATCTCCTAGGGTTAGGTGTTTGGATGTTTAGGGTTTTCCTTTGTTTCTCATAATAAATAAGCCTTTGAGCCTCATTGTAACACAGTTCAGAGGCATGTAGCCACCACATCTTTTCTCAGAGATAAGCTACCATCGCCCGAGCTAGTTTATTTCCATTATGTATGTAACCATATTTAAGTTTCGTGATATTAAGGAAATGAAGTTTTATTTCTATTGCATCTCTGTGTTTATGTTTATATCTGTATTTTGTTGCGTTCCTACATAAGTCTAGATCAGTGGTATTAGAGCAGGTTTGCTCTTTCTCTGTTTTTGTATGTCCCCAACAAGGTCAGGTACAAGGAGTTAGGGCTCGAACTGGTTGAACCTTTGCAATACCAGCCTCACAAAGCCCGATGGCCTCCCATGGTGGAAGAAAGGAAAGACGAGGGAATAGGAGATCCCTTCAAAATATTGCTCGAAGAAGCCCTCGAGTGACAAAGGAACTCAATGATGGACAACTTTGCCCAGATCCTTCGGCAGATGCCCACATGCAACACATCTTCATCTGGTAGCCACTATGGAGGCACCACTCCCTTCAAGGTACAAGTCAACTTTGATATTCCCATATTTGAAGGCAAAATAGATGCAAACACCGTAGATAGATGGTTAAATCTGTTGGAAGGGTATTTTTTGGTTAATGATTTTTCCAATAGGAAAAATATTACTTTTGCACTCCTCAAAGTCGTCTCCTACGTCAAGGACTAGTGGGAAACCTACTGTGAGCAAAAGGATGAGAGGGAACCCTCACTGTTTTTATTGGCACCCACTTGTAACTCTTTTCAAGATGCCATCAAGGAACAGTATTACCCTGTCGGAAGCTATGAAGATAAGTACATAAAGTGAACCACACTACTATAGGGAAGGGACCAAGACGTACCAGAGTTCACAATATTTTTCATACCCTTCGCACGAAGTTGGGTATCAAGGATTCTTAGTGGCATTTGGTACTCAAGTATCGCGGTTGTATGCACAAATACATCCAAGATGAGATGGAGTTCCTAGACAGCTCCTCACTTGGTGTCGCATATTGATACACTATCAAGATCAAGCAAAAGTTTAAGTAGAAGAAGCGAGACTTTGGATCTACGAATCTAAAGCAAGGGAAAGGTGCCCCCAAATTGTAGAACAAATGATAAAGCCAAGACGAGGCGACCCAGGACAACCCGTCGAATATGTAAGAAAACAGCAACACCATGAAGATAAAGAAGGACACATGAAAGTGGCGTGAGTTCAATAAGAGCACCACTCAAAACACAAGTGAGTGTCGAGTCAAGCGGTACTGGTGCCCAAGCTGAAGGCTTCTGAATCAGATGCATGTTTTGACTATGAGTTAGAACCTGACAATGGGAATGACAAAGGGAAGCACATTATCGATGTGGAGCCCAACGCCACTGTTGCTACCACTAAGATCTAGAAGATTAAGCCCGAAGATCTAGAGGAGGAGGAGCGTCTCTTCCACTCACATATGTGGTTAAAGGGTTCATGATTGTAATTCATTGTTAACAGCGGGAGCCAAACGAACCTCATTTCAGCAGAGGTCATGGAATGGTTTGCCCTATCGACCACACCACACTAGCATCCGTACACCATCGGGTGGCTTCATCAAGGACAATATCTCTACGTCAGCTAGCACTGTCACCTTCCCTATAGCATCAAGCCCTTCATGAATGAGGTATTGTGTGATGTTGCTCCTCTTGAATTTTGTGATGTATTATTTGGCCAACAAAAATTGTGGAAGCATCATGCTATATATGAGTCGATGCCTTGCACTGTTATTATTTCTTTGGATAACAAGTTATACAAGATATCAGAGGTAGCCCTGCCTACCTCCATCTCTTTGATCTATGCTAAGAAATGCAGTAAGATCATCTCCCAGACTGGGAAATTTGTTTTCTTTCTGGTTCGCTCTCAAAGTAAGGTGAAGATCATGGCCACATCCATGGCCCATGGGAAGGGTTCCTCCATGCAGCAGAAGTAGGTGGATACGGTCGTGGAAGAATATGGGGATATCTTCTCCTCATCCATAGGGGTACCCTTGCACTGTTAGGTCAAGCATTTGATCAATATGACTCTCATAACACCTCTACCCAATGGGTCGATATATCGCTACTCCCTTCTAGAAAATGAAGAGATCAAGTGGAAAATCCAGGAGTTGCTACAAAAGGGTACATTCAACCAAGTTCCTTGCCTTATGGGAGCCCGATTGTACTTCTACAAAAGAAGGATGAGACTTGGAGGCTCTGCATTGATTATCGAGCAGTGAAAAAAATCACTGTTAGGAACAAGTATCTAGTCCCACACATTGATGACCTTTTGGACCAACTCTAGGGGGGGAAGTATTTCATCAAGATTGATCTAAAGTTTGGCCATCAACAGGTTCCAATAGAGCCCATAGATGTATGGAAGACTGCCTTCAAATCCAAGGAAGGCATTTTTGAATGGTTGGTTATGCCTTTCGGGTTGACAAATGCCCCTACTAGTTTTATGAGGCTAATTGATGACATCTTGCTGCCCTTCACCAACTCATTTGTGGTTGTTTATCTAGACAACATCCTCATCTTCAGCAAGAGTTGGGAATAACAGTTGCAACACATTCGGCAGGTCCTTCAAACCCTGCGACAACACAAACTGTGTGGAAACTTGGAGAAATGCACCTTTGGCATGAGCCAGGTCCAATATCTAGGTTACATCATAGATGAGAAAGGTGTGCCTGTGGATATGACTAAGATCTAAGTCATTCGGGATTGGCTAGCCCCGACCATTCTAACAGAGCTTCACATCTTTTTGGGCCTTGCAAATTTTTAGCGGAGGTTCATATCGGGATTCTCCCATATCACTTTCCCTTTGAGTCAAATTACCAGGGGCGGAGCGAAAGCAAATTTTCCTGGTCTGAGTCACAATAAAAGGCGTTCATTGAGTTGAAGTGTCACCTCTGTGCTACACCGGTACTCACATTGCTAGATCTACAACAACCATTTGAAATTGAGACAGATGCCATCGACTATGCTATTGGTGCAGTGCTCACCCAACATGGGTATCCAATGGCCTATCATAGTGAGACACTTTCCGATACAATTCGGAAGTACCCCACCTATGATAAAAAGATGTATTCCATTATGCAGGCTTGCCGATAATGGAATCATTACATTCTGGAGAAGGAGACGGTCATCCACAGTGATCACCGAGCTCTTCAATTTATACAGACATGAGGGAAGTTGCAAAACGATCGCCATCAGAAGTGGTCTACATATCTGCAACAATTCCACTTGAACATTAAATACAAAAAGGGCAGCATCAATCATGTTGCAGACTGACTCAGTTGGCCTCGAGTTGAAGCACTGACTACTATTCTCAGCTCTTGTGGCCATGAGACCTCTAGATGGTCGCAACTGTAAAAAAAAAACAATCTAGAGTTCGCCCCCACATACCATATGCTAATAGATGGCAAGCAAGTTCCTGATTTCCACCTCCAGGACACATTATTATACCACTTGGGCCACCTTTGTGTTCTCTCAAGCGAGCGTGCCAAACTTATTTGGGAGGCGCACTATAATCGGGTTGCAGGACACTTTGGTGTGGAGAAAATTGTGGTTGTACTACAAAAGTACTTTTATTGGCCAAAGCTCCTATAGGATGTTGGGAAATATATCAGATCCTACACTGCCTGTGCCATTGCCAACCCAACCATCAAGAAGCAAGGCCCATACACTCCTCTTCCTACTCTCAACCAACCTTGGGAATCCATCTCTATGGACTATATGTCTGGCCTCCATTCTACCAAGCATGGTAATGACTGTGTATTTGTGGTCATGGATATATTTTCTTAGATGGCTATAGTGGCAGCTTGCAAGAAGAGTATCACAATAGAGGACACTACCAAAATATTCTTTGAACGAGTGTGGGTACATTTTGGGGTCCTGCAGACCATTATATCAGATCGGGATAACAAGTTCCTCAACACATTTTGGTCAAGCCTCTAGACACTATTGGACACCAAGCTCACCAAGTCAATTGCATTCCATCCCTACACTGATGGCCAAATAAAGGTCGTCAACGTAATGATATTGCACATACTCTACCTGTACAACTTCAAGCATCCACAAACTTGGGATGAGACTCTTCCCTATGTGCAGCATAATTATAACATATCTCTCCATAGCTCAACTAATCACAGTCCCTTTCAAGTGGGTCTAGGATTTCAAACATTGTGTTTGATTGATGTTGCCATGCCTCATGTGACTACACAGACAAAATCCACACATGTATTGTTCGATGCTGATAAAGAAACTAGATTTATTGAACGCATTCAACACATCTACCAGTAGGTTTACGACTTCTTCGAGAAATCCAATTCCAAGTAGTGACATGATCAACATTGGGTGCTACACAAGTTTCAAGTGGGTGACAAAGTTTGGTTACATTTGCAAAAGGAGTGCCTCGTTGGGCCCCATTGCAAGCTTTTCCTGCTCTGATATGGGCCTTACACCATCGCTAAGGCTGTATGGGACAATGCTTTCGAGCTCAACATTCCACCATTTCTTGACCTGCACCCAGTGTTCAATGTGGACCACCTTCGACCATACTTTCCACCATTACTGGACACATCAGACATTACAAAACAACTCACACCAACAGAGTTAAACCCATACTGCATGGAACAGGCCACAACTGATCAGATCATGGACACACAGATCAAGAATACTCGCCAACAATAGATACAACTGTATCGGGTTGTTAAATCTGGCCAACTCCTGCACCTTGGCAAGTGGCTTATTAGGGACCAAGTTCAGCAAAAGTTTCTCCATCTCATGGAGGCACTCAACACAATGGGGACCATTGCTTCCTAAGGGGGTAGGACTGATCCAGGTGGATATTAGTGACCACCCGTCTATTCCACTTGGACCCCCACCATTGTTTCTTTCAGTTTTTCAGTTTCCTTGATTGTAACACAATTTACTATTTTTTATAGTTTTCTCAGGTCCTAAACTTCCAGAGCCATTTTGAGGCCCTAAATGATGGTTTTTTTGGAAAATTGAGCAAACATAAGTCTTTGACTAAACTTTTCTTTCAAAAGTTGTAGTCCTCGGATATATCTTTCTAACGAGGTATTGTACGCGTCAAACATAGATTGTATGCCAAAGTTATAACCCCGAGAAGTTGATGTACCAATTTACTCAAATAGGGCCCATAGTATTGCCGCTTCATCTCTTAGGGTTAGGTTTTTGGATGTTTAGGGTTTTCCGTTGTTTCTCAATAATAAATAGGCCTTTGAGTCTCATTGTAACATAGTTCATAGGAATGTAGTCACCACATCTCTTCTCAGAGATAAGCTACCATCACCCGAGCTAGTTTATTTCCATTATGTATGTAAGCATATTTCAGTTATGTGATATTAAGGAAATGAAGTTTTATTTCTATTGCATCTCTGTGTTTATGTTTATATCTGTATTTTGTTGTGTTCCTCCATAAGTTCGGACCAATCTACCTTTGAAAATTTTGTACATTCAACATATAGTGAAGGTTTTGCACTTCTTGCATCAAAGCTAAGAGAATTTGCATTAAACATTAGAGGGTATTATCTCTTTTTGAGGGAATTAATCAAATTCAATAAGAACACTCTTTGCATCAAAGCCTGAAATGATCATAATTTGGGTAAAATTCTTGCCCATAATTCCCTTTTTCTTCATGTATGAGAAATTCATGAATTTAAACCATATGCATATAGAGAGTCATAATGCATTAAGGGAATTTTGACTCATGAAATGGATTTTACCAAAATTTATCACATTTCATTAAGTAAACAAAATTTCTTACCTAACCCTAAAATTTATGTAAACCTTGCACCATATACACATGGATTTGTATAGTGGAAGTTTCAAATTCCATTGTAAGGAATAAGGCAACATACTCATGTAAATAATTATAATTACCCTACCCTTTAGGGAATTTTGACTCATGAAATGGATTTTACCAAAATTATCACATTTCATTAAGTAAACAAAATTTCTTACCTAACCCTAAAATTTATGTAAACCTTACACCATATACACATGGATTTGTATAGTGGAAGTTTCAAATTCCATTACAAGGAATAAGGCAACATACTCATGTAAATAATTATAATTACCCTACCCTTTATAATTTAAGCAATTCTTTGGGCCAAAATACATAAGATTCATATGTAATTAAGCATATTTACCAAAAGTTATTGCCCACCATTATTTATGCATTTCTTAGCACAAAAATAGGTAGGAGTAAAAATGTAAACATGCAAACTTACTGATGGTTACTACCAACCAAAATTTATTCAAATCCTTGTTTACAGAGTCATGGATCTCCTTCCCAACAAAGCCGAGGCCTCCACTATCTCACTATCTCCAAATGACCCTTAGTTGGTTACCAAAGCAAATATGGGTATTAGTTCACCTCTCTACTATCCCTTGATGATTTCCCCACCTCTTTCGCATTATGCTTAACGAACACACATCATTTCACATCTTTCTTTACCCAACTAGAGTTCACAGCTCTTTTGTAAATGTTTGACAAAAAAAAATCATTTTTAGTGAGTCCAAAACACGCAAGCATCATTCTAATCAATAACTGGTACCTTTTATGGGCATATTTGAGCACCAAAAACATAATTTATTCACCCATAATTCTTTAGCCACCAATCCACTTGTGATTGACACTTTTTTTGGGTGTATTTAGGCATAATTACTAAATATGTACCAACAAACTTTCCAGTCAGAAATCATGCACTTGTGTGTATCAACACTTTGTGGGTGCCTCTCCCTCTATCTTTGTGCATGAGTGAATGTTTCACACATTTGTTCCTTCACAAGTCTCTACCTCGTCCCATAATTTTCCATATTTAATGCAATATGTTGTTGTACAGTCCCACATCTACCTTAGTCCCCTAGTCAATCCGTGGGTCAACTTCAAAATCCAAGGGATGTACTTAACCCATTCTTTCCATTATTTTTTTTGAGTAATATTGCAACTACTATCGCAACTCCCATATTTACAAGGATGACTATTTATACTACTTATTCCATCAAAATCAATTGGTTCTTAGGCAAGAGGAAAATGCTCAAATTTAAATTTGAATTTCATGACAACACTTTGGCAAGACAACTCTCACAATGGCCTCATTGTTTTCCCACTTGTGGTATCATAGCCCGAAATGGTGCTTATATATTCCTAGTTGGTTGTGTCAACATATTAATTAATCAAGCAATTATATTGCATATACATTGTTCCTAAATTTGTGTAATTTATCTTTGCTGCAATAACGACACATCTTTGTGGATAGAGGTGATACAATATCGTTAACATTATTAATTACAATTAATTAAAAATTAACTTAGGGTCAAGATGGAGATATTACAAGAGAGTTAATAATCAACGAGAGTAGTAGATACTTGTGCAACCAATTAAATAAGAAAAGAGTGGGAGATGAAGTGAACATCTAAAAGTAAAAATAGGAAGTGTAATAGTTGAGTGATGATTAATCATTATTTTATATTTTAAGAAAAGAACTACTTAAACACTTGTACATGTGGTGACACATGGGTGGGTGAATAACAAGCAATTAGTAAATAAAAAATATATTTTTGCATTAAGTACTTGATATGATGAGCTCTACTATACAAGTCCTTAACACATATAAAATTTAATTAACTAAAAATATTTGTATCCTATAAAATAATATTTAATTATGTATAATGATTTATATTTTTATTATTGTTGAGGAAACTATTTTTAGGAGTAGTCTAACTACTTCTATGTTTTGACTTTTTATACCAGAATCCAATGATACAACTTTGGGAGAGATTGTCCCCAATGGGGGTGATCTCGGCATTTAGTGACGAACAAGGAGGGGCATTTAACCCCAACCCACGTGGCAATTTTAATAAGTGCATTAGATACACCTTAAGTGGCGTGTGGGAGCAGATGGTTCTCGAAGGGATCTATGGTAAAATTAGAATTTGGTCTCACTCAGGCAGTTGTCGGATTTGCATGGTAATGAGAGGGAGGAGGTTGGTTGGTAACGTTTCTTTGGGAGTGCAGTGTGGCTTATTGTCCTTGCCATCCTTGGCTCCACAATTTGTTGTAGCAAGGAAGAACACTGCTTCAGGCACTGGAGGCTCATCTTCTGTCACAAAAATGGCTCCATATATCACCATTTGGGACCGATGCTTGTGAAGGTCTACACAGCCACTGGGTGGGAACTTGGTGTTTGTGCGAGGCAAACAATTGGGGTTGACAATTACATTGACTATGTTTGTGGCCATCCTAGCTTTAATCTCACAAGTAAAATTCTCTTTCTAAGCTTTTAGGTTTGCACATGCTCCTTCTCTTTCTTGGACTATTAGTCTTCATGGCAGAGCTATTGTTTGGCTTGGGGTAGTTGAGGTTGAGTCTGTAATTGTTGAGGTTGGCCCATTCTGGTTTCTATCTTTGTTCTTAGTTGGAGTTCATTTTTCATGGTCAATCTAGGAGGTGGTGTTGTTGTTTATGGGGTCTTTTCTCCTTCTATTGGGCTTGAGAGTCAATTAACATCCAAGGTGTGTTTAGGGTTTAATGCGACCATCAATTGACTCCTCTCTATTCGACATTTTTGTAAACTTCTTGTATTATTTGCACTGGGGGTGCTTGTGACGGCGTAATCTGGGACTTTCAAGGAAGTTGTTTCTCAGAGTGCAGGGCATGGGGTTGGTGGCCTTCAACTGTCATTTTGAGGCCCATGCAACACTAATGCGATCAAACTTGCAAGGTTATGGCGCCTCGATGTCAAGGTGTAAACCACCGTGTGGAAATTCAAGACTTTAGGGAAAAAGTAGAGCAACAACCACCCATTTCTCCTGGAAGAGTTGATTTTCCACCTCCATTTCATTCACTAGAAAATCAAACTCATTAGGTCACTATGATTTTGGAGCAACTCACTCATGACCGATATAAGGATTAGAATGAAATTATCACCTTTATGAATGATCTTCAACACAACCAATGACATATGATGGATTGATTGATATCCTTATGTCATGGTCAGAAAAGGATCTAGGAGAGGCTTGACCGACTCGAGGGCAGGATGGAACATATGGAAGCACACGCCCATGAAGGTTTTTGCCTTCCCTTGCCTCCAGGAAATGGATCAGACATTCCAGCACTAGGTAATCTTGCCAATCAGGGATGAATGTTGGATGGATTTTGGTTCTTGGGATCTTTTGGCTTTTTTAGGTAATCTACATATGTTTTTTGTGTTTATTGTTGTTGTTTTCAACATGTTTTTATCATTGCCTTCTGGTTAACAAGTCCGGTAAGAATGAGGTTGGAAGAAGGCTACTCCTAATCCTTTAACGATGTACTTTTGATATGAATTAATAGAAATGCTTGATATACAAAAAAAATGGGTGAGATTGTGATTTTTTGTATTTTAAAATATGTTTTTGAATGCATAAATGGATTTAGTCCCTTGAAAATTTCCTAGGGGCACTTGAATTATGCAGATTACATAGCTCAAGCTTACAACTGTAACAAATCCCTACCAGATTTTAAGTAAAATTAACTAGAAAATATACCCAGAAAAAACCAAAACATCGAAGAGTTATACTAAGCTATATTTCTATAACAAGTCCCAGGTTGGTAGCTCAAGTGGTTGGAAGCACAATTTGTTCTCCTACCCACCCAAGTTCAATTCTTAGGGAAATGTTTGACCTACTGTGACCCATGTGACATCTTGGATCTTAAGAAGAGTCTTTTTGGTAGAAATCACATAGGAGAAAATTTTGCCGACGCATTTCGAACCAACTAGTGAGGTTCATCATCAGGACCAGATGAAGATGCAAATCATGGCACAAGCTTAAATAGAGGGCGACGTAGAGACTAAAAGATCATATAACAACTAGTTTATGAAAATTAATATTTTAATAATGATTTTTAAGATCAAATAATATTCCTTTAATAACTAATATAACGACTAGTTTAAGATTAACAACAATAATAATAACAATAATAATAATTAAGAAAAATAAAAAAAAACGTAAACATTAATAAGAAACAAACAATCCAAGCCAACCAAATACAGGGAATAAAGTAATAAATAAATAAACATGAGTCAAGGTCATTAAAGAGTCAAGATCCTATAACAAAAATAATAATTAAAGGAGACTAAAATTAAACACAAGCAATCAAAGGGAGGGTAAAATTATTATTATTATTATTTTTTAACGGCTAGTTTATGAAATAATATTTAATAATGATTATTAAAATCATATATATATATATATATATATATATATATATATATATATATATATATATAGAGGAGTCAAGACCTGATTAATGAGTCAAGATCCTATAAGAAAAATAATAATTAAATGAGGTTAAATTTAAAACAAAGTAATCAAAAGGGAGGGCAAATTTTTTTAAATGTGAGAAAACATATCAAAAGAAAAAAAATTATAAAGAGAAATGTCGAACCCTAAGAACAAAATACCCTGCAAATAGAAACAAACTAGGATGATAGGACAACGACACAACTTATGCTAATATTCCAACCATCGTCTGTATTTAAATGATGGAAATGACATGGGCTTCCTCAATGCAGATGTGATGCCTAGATTTTTCTGCATGTTTTGCCAAAGCAAAGAAGCGAGTCCTGCCATGCTTGATGTTAGCTGCATGCTCACGAATTTTTTGATTAATCGAGCGACAAGTCTCCAATGTAGGGAGTCCCACACGAGTAAGGGATAACATAAACACCTTTCATATTTTTGGGGTCCACAAGGTCTTTAACGAATCTTAAGGAGCTTCAAATGGTATTTAGAGGCCTAAAGGTTGAAGGAACCTTATGCTTCTTTAGGATCCTCACAATCTTGTCCGTAGTTCCTTGGATAAAAGGGAAATGAACCCTAGAAAAATGATCCTTGGTTTCTTTCTTAGCCTTAGGACCTTTTTAAGCTTTGAGGAAAGCCTTAGTGCGCTGGTGTCTATTGTACCCATTATTAATGAAAACACTCAGGAGGTGTGATTTCTCTTCATTGAGATGGTTATCATCAGAAACCCTTAATGCTCTAGTCGCTAAAGTATTGAGAACACCAAGCTTTTGAGCCGAGAAATGATGAGCATTAACATGAAGATATTGCTCTGTGTGAGTTTTCTTACGAAAGACTCGATGAGAAAAAGATCTATCTTCATTCCTTGAGAGGAGGACGTCAAGGAAGGGCAAACTATTATTACTTTCGATTTCCATGGTGAACTTTATGGAATTAGATTGATTATTAAGATGAAGGAAAAAGGGTCCAACTCTTCCTTGCCATGGGACCAAATGACACAAGTGTCATCCACAAACCTCTTCCACATCCTAGGCAGAAGACAAGAAGAAGCCAATGCCCTTGATTCAAAATCCTCCATGAATAGATTAGCCACCATAGGGGAGAGGGGGGAACCCATGGTGACACCACAAGTTTGTTCATAGAATTCCCCATCGAAGAAAAAAAAAAGTAGAGGTAAGACAAATATCTTGGATCTTGCTAAATTATAAGTTATTAGTATATTTAAACTCTGACCTTCGGGTTATTGGATATATTCTTATGTAATAATAACAACTAAAATATTTGATTCCAAGCTTCGCCCAAATTATTCTAACATATTATCTGTTCACTATAATAAAAAAAAAAAAAAAAACTATAACCCAAAAAAAATTCAAACATGTTAAATTATAAAATATATTTTAACGAGAAATAAAGTTTTATTCTCTAAATAAAATAATATCTTTGCATTTCTCATTTTTCATCTTTATGAACTAAAACATATCAATATTCATATAAACAAGATCTTTGTATTTTTCCTTTCATGTGTATAAACTAAATCTTGCTAATATCAAATCAAAAGATTGTGGGGGCGGTTTTTGAGTTAGACTGGAAATGTGAAATAGATAATACAACCATATACCGTATATTCAATTTATTATCAATGGCACCCTCAAATAATGACATTACAATCCACACAAAACATTCCTACTCTATGTATCCATTATTTGCTAGCATGACAGTCACCACTGCTGTCTACATAACCATAATGAATGCGATGTATTCGAACTTCAATGAAAATATGAATAATGCTTTTCACAGTGCGGGTCTAGTTTGGTTTTCTCATGCTCTGGGGATCGGGAGGATTTTGTTCCGACCCACCCAACCTCCACTCTCCGGACAAAACTTTTCCGAGGATGAATTCCGAGATTGTGACCTGAAAACCTATTTACGAACGGCGGATTGTGCGCGTTTGTGTCCAGTCGGGGGTTGTGTATAAGAAGGCAAGGAGCAAAGGGATCAAACCCTCCTCCTCAAGTCTAAGGAAATGGGCGCTGTTGAGTTCCCTACCTCTGAGCCTGCCCTTATACAGGGACACAGTTCTCTTACAGTTGTGGGGCTTCAGCCAGTGGCTCTGGTTGATCATGTTGCCAGGGTGGACTGGACCGTCCTGGATGCCATTCCTGGAGAACGAGGTGGCTCTCAGAGAGTACGTCTTTTTTCTACCTCATTCAATTGATAAGAGGTTAGATTAATTAAAATTAACATAATATTGCATTGTCTCTGTTTGCTTCCTGCATGGTTTCTGGAGTCTTATTTTATTTTTGATAATGAGTATTGCTTGGATTGATCTACATCCATGAAATCCGACGTTTGACGTTTTTCCTACATGGGTTCTCAGAGTCTCATTTTTATTTGACAATGGGTATAGCTTAGATTGATCTTAATCAATCAATTTAGATACGACCTTGCTGTTACTACATGGGTTCTCAGAGTCTTATTTTGTTTACAATGAGTACTACTACATTTAAATCCGAATCAACGGGACTCTGTCATATCTGGTTGCCTGTATGTAATGGTTTCCCCTAATGCTGAATTACCTACATAATAGACTAATGTGCGGGATAAAAGTGGTATTCATTGGAGACTGTGCTTATACTTTTGATCCATATGATAAAAAGTTTCTGAAATTAACGGACTGGTGAAGAGAATGAGTAGCATTTCTTTGTTGATTTTCATGGGTTCTCATCTTTGATGGTTTTATTGGTTTCTTTTTGCTCCGAAATTCATCTAAGATAGCATGGGATTTGACACATGCCCCTTCATGTCGCTGAACTATCTTAGAACAAATACAGAGTTTGATGCCTTGTAAGTGAGTTGGAAGGACCACTGGCTTTTGGGGTGTGTTATGGGTTGAATTAACAGCTTAGGCAACGTCCAGTCTATGTGCTAAGCGGTGACCACACTGAAGATATACCCACTGCCACATCAGCACAATATTATCTCATTTTAGGCCATCTCCTACTAAGTCACTGGGGGTATCCCAATATCTAATCCCTTCACCACCAAGTTAGTAGATTAGGAGTTAATTGGATGCAAGTGTTAAATATCATATATGAACAAATACTGCAGAAAATACAAACAAGCACTTGAAAATGAATGAAATACCTCAGCAAAATGTTTGATGTTCAAGGGTGAGTAGATGTACTTATGGTAAGTGAGATTATCGTCCTTTGATTTTATGTTGATCATACGACCTCAATATGGACTAGATTGCTGCCGTTTTGCACTTCCAGCACTTGTAAAATGATTAAAAAATACAGAAAACACAAGTTTGGAGTGCTTTTCAAGCATCTCAGGAGTGTGAAAACACATTAGGATCAAGTATTCACGGGTGCTTAACCCTGGGAAATGAAATATAAGTGAAACAACTGCCCAACATGCAATTAAAAATGACGCTACAACATTCTGAAGTATATTTTGCATAAATAAGAGGGAAAATCCCATTAGGGTCAAAACTTTAATTATCTCTGAATGAAAAATAAACACTTTCAGCACTTTGGGAGGCTGAAATCACACATAAATAAAACAAATAAGCACTTGAAACAAATTAGAAGTGAAGCTAAGGTTACAAGGGTTACATTTCACCTTTTTCCTTCAAACCCTAGGTTTACAACTCGACGAAGTCCTTGAAGGATATGGCTGTAAACTAATCTCAGATTTGAGAAGACCTTCAAAAACCTTCAATAATAAATGTTAGGGCAATTTAAACTGTACACAAGAGGGCTGATTTGTACTTGGGCTGTTAGATGATGCAAAAATGGCACAAATCCCAAGACATCAACCTTAGAAGATGAATATTTTTGGTATTTATAGATTTTAGCTTTTCTTTTTCTATTTTGTGTTTCCTATTGTTATAAATTTTTGAATAGTAGAAATAAATAAAAAGACAAGAACTTGAATTTTTTAAAAATGTGGTTGTTTGTTGGATTTAGGGCTAATGCCTTATCTCCATCGGGGCTTAATGGGATCAAGATGAATATCCCTCTTAAGTTGGTTATCCAATGCTTATTGATTAGGGCAAGAGGCTAAAACCCTAGAAGTTAAATTAGTATCAAGACAAGTTGTGAAACCAAGCCCTACTAAAAGGGATCCCTCCAAGGACTTAAACCACAAGATCATTTATGGAATGAAATAAAGTCAAAACCCTTGTTGGGGAGAACCTCTAGGGTATGGCCCAAGAAGGTGATTCAATGCTTACATGACACTAACATAGAAGAAGCGAAAGATTTACCCTAGATGTCTCCCTCCATGTGACAAAGTTTCCCTTCAAATGGGTTGGTCTTAACAATCTTGTAGTTGTCTTGAATTAGCACAATTTCATCTTTAGAATTATGAAGAATAGCCAAGAAAAAGAGACTTCAAAGTTGACACCAAAGCTTCATGAACATATTAAATTATGGCACAATGATCTCAACAACTCATAATCTCGTGGGAGGAGGGGGAGGTCTCATATTTATAAATGAGGCTTCTAACGACTCTTCTCCTTTCTTAGTTTCTACTAAGAAACATCAAGAAGTTTAGACTTGTCATCCGCAACATACTTGGAGACTAAATCATTAAATTAAAATTCATCATTACATTGCTTAAAACCTTTAAAGGAGAGGTGACAACTACATAGGAGAAAGTCAACTTGCTTGAAGAAGGCAATGATTTGCCTTACTTGGCCAACATTTTGCTTGAAAATGGCTTGGATTGATGCTTAGAAGTCTTCTAAGGTTAAGAAAGGTCCAATTTTTCCCTTATCTTTCTCAATTCCAGGGAGGAGGCTCAACGTTCCAATAGTAGGTGGATGGCTCCTAGAATTTGCTTGACTTTCCTTTGAATTTGCTTCATTTGATGTGTTAAGGCTTGATTTCCTTGCCTCTTGGCTTGAGAATGGTCTATAGATGCTTTGTTGACTTTATTTGGCCCTTATTTCACTTGTAGAAATATGTTGCATTGGCTTTAGGGATGGTGTGGATGATGGAATGAGTTTTTGGGACAGTTAGAGTACACCCCCAAAATTCAGGGAATGGTGGGTTGGGGACAACAATATATATATATATATATATATATAATGAAAAAGTGTTTGGTTTTGGCATCCACACCTAGGGCATCTCTCTTTTCTCACCCACCAAGAAGGAAAGGGCATCAAATGGTAATGGATCAAGTTAGAGCTCAATGGTCAATTTAAGAAAGGTGGACGCATGGCTGGGGTTAACTTTTTTTGGAGACAATAATCTATCACACACGGATACACATATAACAAATGTTTAAAGTTTTTAAAAATTCATTGTAGAAAATCCACGAAATTCTGCAATGACTAATATGAACAATCTGAAAACTAGTTTCTTTTCATGTAGACACAAAATTTCTCTACTTATTTTGTAGTTGAATAGGAACATAAATAAATATTGTTGGCATTATGGCTATCGTGTTGTCCTTGATGGCAACTTGCTTGTCAAATATATCCTTGATGTCAACTTGGTTATAATATGATGGTTATGGAACTAATGCAGATAACAAGTATTATGGTACAAATGTTACAAAAGATATGGACAAAAGAAATGGTAGTTCAGGTAAAGATGGATGACAAATGTAAAGCTTGAAAAGTATGTGGTTCTTGTGAAGTAGGGTCGTGTACATACGCAGGTCTTGTGAGCAAAGGTCGCATACATAATCCGAACCATGGAAATCTGGATACCAGGTGTCATCACCATGTTATTTGCCCATAGTAATTGGGGTGACAACGTTTATTTAATCATGTTAAATACACACATGGAGAAGACAACAGGTAAAATAAACGTTCATTGCATTTATGATTCACAATAATGTACATTTATACATTTCCTTGTGACCCTTGGTCTTCACATACCAAGAGGTCTCTTGGACTCCAGTTATTGTTCACATTCCACACCAACCCTTCGCGGATTAGGTGTCCAACATCCCCCCCTTAATCCGAAGGGTTATATACGAGTCCAAGAAGAGAGCTGTAATACAAAAATACAACAATGCATGACAACAATAAGTTCAATGTGCTCTTTAAGATGATGGCATAAGGTGGGAGAACTCGAGGTCTCAATCGATGATGGTTTAAGGATGACCACCAACACTGGAAAGTTTAATGTAGTTCCTGGAACTCTTCTAAATCCAGCAAGAAGTTGAGGTCTTCTGCTAGAGGAAGTGCTCCTTAATGCTTTGAAGAGGGAGACCTTCAACCTGGAAAAAGGGAGGTCTACAACCTGTGGTTGTTTAAGGAAGGCCACCAATCAAAGGAACGCTTAGTGTGATTCCCAAAACTCTTCCAAATCTAGCAAGAAGCTGAAGTTTTCTGCTAGAGGAAGTGCTCCTTAATGCTTTGAAGAGGGAGAGCTTTAACCTGAAAAAGGGAGCTCTGCAACCTACGGTGGTTTAAGGAAGGCCACCAACCAAAGGCATGCTTAGGGGCTTCTTTGTCTCTGGCTACAACTTTGAATTTGGTTATGACACTCTTTGGTTGTAGGCTCAGGCAACAGGTTCAGGTTGTGGCTCAGGCTTGTTGAAAAGTGTAACTAGGTTCGGTCTTCATAATGACATTTGTAATTCTGATTTTATGTAATTGATGAAAAAAGAAAAATAAAATTATTATTGTAATGCTTGTCTCATGGGTTTCATGAGCAAGGAATTTTATATTAGTGATGGTTCCCATTAAGAGCCTTTATGATTTGTCATCTAGTCATAAAAGTCAATTTGAGTCTATGTCATGTATGAAGGACCCTTCTTGGGCATACTACATTTTGTATGAGTCATAAAAAGTATAAGAAGGCCCTCCAAGACCAAGACAAAGTCACCTCCTTCAAGTCGACTTCAAAAGAATAAAATAATCTCTCAAATAGACACGTCGGCTCATCTCCAAGTCATGTCGGCTTATTATAGGCTCCAACAACTATAAATAGGGTAGTTTGGATTTCAGTTAGAGATAGATTTTCAGAGCAAATTTTGGTGGTCATCAAGTCTGCAATTTGGTCAAGGTTTAAGGTAGAAAAAGGGGTGCGAAGATCTCATAAGAAGTATCTCTATCTAAGCGAAGGAGGAAAACAAAAGGAAAATATGTTTGGTACTATTTTAAGGACTGATCTACACTCACACGTGTAACGAAAAGGGTTACTGTTGCAGAAAAAGGGGCCAAAGATCTTCTTGCTGTGATAAAGACCTAATCAAGAACCATTCAAGAAGTCGAGTTGAAGAAGAAAGCCTTGCAGTCCAAGCAAAGGAGATAAAGAGGTTAGATCACCACATGTGCTGTAACTAGGGCCGAAATAAAGTGCAGGTCTGAAGCAGAAGGAAG
Source organism: Pinus taeda (assembly GCA_000404065.3). Classification (NCBI taxonomy): domain Eukaryota; kingdom Viridiplantae; phylum Streptophyta; class Pinopsida; order Pinales; family Pinaceae; genus Pinus; species Pinus taeda. The sequence continues at coordinate 125,418 of APFE031246193.1, forward strand.
TCGATATTGAAGGGTAGCCGAAAAGAAGGAAGAAGCAGAAGTCTGACTATTATTGACTCGGGCACGAAGAACAGTGGAAGGGAACTTGTGTCTTAGTCTTGGAGAGGCGAATAGGTCAAGGGTCTTGGTCGTGGTATTTGTCAATTGGAATCTCTATAAGAAGAAGAATTTGTTCGGGTTTTCCTCTCAAAGATTGAGAGGTTTTGGCCTTGGCTGATAGCCTATATGCCGTGTCTCTTGTCTCTTTATGGTTTATGCATTGGTATTTGTTTGATGAAGAAGAACACAATAACCTAAGTAAAAGAAGATCCTAATCTAAAGAAGTAAAAAACACTCACAAGCAATTACTAATAGAAGAGAAATCACTTAATCTCTATGCCCTAGTTTTCTTAACAAGGCTCGCTTGATGTGGCTTTGGGGATGAGGAAAACTCAATTGCAAGACTTTTCAAAACTCAAAAACAAATTCTATGATACAAACGAAATATATTCTTGGTTGTTGAAGCCCATTGCTAAGAAGTGATCCATCCAAGGTGAATCTTTGTTCTTGCAGGAGGCTTGTTTCTGAAGCATTTGTTTGAATGATGATTGTGCTGACCACATTACTCACATGGATGAAGATCAAAACAATGATCTTTCACATGGCCAACTCTGTCACAATGTTGGCTTTTGACAATTTTTGACTGTGAATGTGAAGGAGCAGGATTTGGACCAGGTGAATATGAACCCTCTTGTAAAAATCCAGCTCTCTGAAATTGGATTGGCTTGGTATAGCCCGAAATATGAAAGGACACATCCTTGTCATATCCAAGACCGATTCTGTGCTTGTTGTTGACAAGCTCTTCCCAAGGTCTGATGATGGACTTGGGAAGTGCAGGTTGAATTTTTGCTTTTGCATGCAAATTTGCCCTTTCAATGACTTGATTAGTTTCTGGTAGCTGATAGGAGTCTTATCTCATTTTGAAAAAGAGGACTGTCTTGAATAAAGACAAGTTCAAAATGATAACTATGCTTCTACTGAAGCTCATCTCACTAGAACTGAGATTCTAGTTGCAAAAAATCAATCTTTTCTTGCGCACCTTGCAAACATATTTGAATATCAGAAAGAATGCCCTTGCTGATTTTAATTGTGCTTTCAACAATGGACACGATTAGAGCTCTTAATAACTCTAATAAATTGCCAATTTTAGCCATTTAAAACTTCAAAAATTTGTTGCAACGTCACCTTATGTTTGGCAACAACACTAGTTAATCCACTCTTCTTGAGTACAATAATTCAAGCACAAAAAGAGAGCAAAAGTTGATACAGGAAGGTCTATTTACACCATCAAATGAGACTAATCTTTTGAGCAACGATTTCAGAATGATCAACATTCAGTAACTTACTGTTATCAAGCTTGTATGACTCTTCGGGTCTTGAGGACGCAACTAAAGGAATGGATTGTGTTCAAATGACATTATCAGTCTCTTTGTATAATTCCTTGGCCTTGATGCTCGAATGACCTCTTTCGTTCTCAGATTATTGGAAAATGAATCAACCATAATAATTATCAAATTGATGATAGAATAATCATTAACCTTGACTTCAGATCTTTCAAACCTTACCGTTCACAAACTTGTAGCAGACAACAGACTCTATGAGAAGACACGATCAATTGTCTCTATGGACATGGTCAAGACTCAAAAGATAATTCGAATTTTCTAAGAACTCAACCACCTATTAAGCTAGTAACAGAGTCTTTAAATCCTCATAGTCGAGAGAGCAGTAGCTTTGGAGGGTGTGAGAAAGACGCAACAAGTGCCAAATATAGAGATTCTGCTGCAGTTGACTTGCCTTATCCACGTGAAAAATTGACACTGCTTTCTTATGGAACGACAACTTTAGGTTTGCAACACGTTGCAACACATTCAATACAACAAAGCTCACATACATGACTAAAACAAATACTTTAATCAACGCACCGTGATGAACCAACAACACCACCCATGTTAAAAAGCCAACGAACCAACTTATACGATACTTTGTTACCATATGCTATTTCAACGCAGAGAAGGAACTTTATGAGGTGCACTGATCCGGATTTAAACAGGAACGCAATAGATTACAGAGATAACCATAAATAAAGAGATGCAGCGGAAATAATACTTCATTTCATTAATGGAAAATACCGAAATATGCTTACAACCAGAAATGGAAATAAACCAGCTAGGGCGATGGTAGCTTATCTCTGAGAAGAGATGTGGTGACTACATGCCTCTCAACTGTTTCGAACTTGTGTTACAATGAGGCTCGAAGGCCTATTTATTATTGAGAAACAATGGAAAACCCTTCACATTCCAAAACCGACCCTTAGAAGATGAAACGCCAAATTGTGGGCCCCGTTTTGGGTAAATTGGTACATCAATTTCCCGGGGTCGTAACTTTGGCATACGATCTCCGTTTGACGCGTATGATAGCTCGTTAGAAAGATCTATTCCGAGAACTATCCATTGTTGGAACGGGCAACATCGGTCCATTCCATGGACCCATGTTGCCCCTGGGATTCCCCAAAAAACGTCGTTTAGGGCCTCAAAACGGCTTCGGAAGTTCAGGACCCGAAAAACTGCTAAAAATAGTAAGTTGTGCTACAATTAAGGAAACTGAAAATGCTGAAAGAGACAATTGTGGGGGTCCAAATGGGATAGGTGGGTGGTCACCAACATCCACCTGGATCATGCACATATCAAGAGTGACCCTTTTAAAATATGCACAGACGCGATGTCAAATGTAGAGAGTGACCCACACAACATCTAATATGAACCAATGTTTTCAAATCTTTAAATAATGATTCAACAGAGGTTCCACGACTCTAATAAATCAATTCAATGCATATGTTAGGATTGCTTCAATGGTGTTCGCTGGTCAGCTTTACAAGTCAACGATGAACCATAGTTCAGGGCCAACGTTCAACATTGCAACAATTTCATGTACTCCATGTGCGTAGTGTAAACTTCGAAGGCAAAACCATCAAGAACAACATTCATATTTAAGTCGAAAGGCAGTCACTCAGGTTCGAGTCCTCCATTTATTTCATTGTCGTCCTCAGCTCTATCCTCATCCACAGGTTGCTGGAGGAAATTGCACGTTAGAGTTCGAAGGCTTATAACTTTCTACCATAGAAATGCCCTTTTCTTGTACAATGTTTTCTTCTCTTCTTGTAAAAGACGTCCTCGGTTTGGAGTTGCTCGTTGAGGTTGTGGAGAACCTAGATGTGGGTTTTTGGGAAGGGATGCCCATTCACCACAACTTCTTGAGCGCATTCAATAGGAGCTACGAAAATCGCTGAAATTGTTCATGGCCATCGAATAATGGACAGACACGCACCATTCGAGCATGCAAAGAGGCCTTATCTCACAAGTGTGATCCTTGTGCCTTTGAAGGTCAAATTTTTATTCTCTGTTGCATGATCTCGACCTAATGGCCTTTTTAGGAAAAACATCAGATTTTTTTCTTTTCTCTGTGTGCAGATCCTTTGGAGTTAGTGCTTCGCCTCATGCTTGAAAATCAGAAAGGGTTTTGTTCTTAGAGGCGTTTCTGCTTGGCAGGGATGGCAGAGCTAGATGGAGCTCAAGTGCATAGGGAGCATTATGGTTGAAATAGACTGCCCTTATGAATATTTGAAGATATGGTCAGATCAAAAAGGTAATGCGCATAATAACAGAGTGCTTAGTACGAGGAAGACCACAAAACAAGCAGACCATGTATGGCAACAATTATGATGAGCAGAGGCTAGAACTAATATGCAGAGAAAAGGCCACAAAAACAAGTGGCTCAAACTGGAGTAGTGCTAGATTTCGCCTGCTCTGATACCATGTTAAACACACACATGGAGAAGAAAATAGCTAAGTTTGCATTTATTATTCACAATAATGTACATTTATACATTTCCTTGTGACCCTTTGTGTTCGCATACCAAGAGGTCTCTTGGACTTAGGTGACTGTTCACATTCCACACCAACCCTTAGTGGATTAGGTGTCCAACAAATCCCTTCAACAAAAACTAACAACATTACCAAGGGATTTACCTAAGGTATTGGCTAAGGCAAAAGCTATATAAGGAGATGGAGATCAAAGTGTTATGAGGGCAAGTAATGGATTATTTAAGTGTGTTCTGATCTAGAACAGGGGTGCACCAAGGAGCAAGGAGAAAACTCAGATCTGAAAACTCTGAAGATATGTTGATATATATGCTTGCTTGATTTACTAGTTGCATATATCTAAGTACCTGATAATGATGGATATGTGATTATAGTAATGCTGTGATCTAAATGAATTTTCAGAAGTTTGTAATTTTGACATTGAAGGTTGCAGAATGTGAGTTGTGTTTGCAACGAAGGTACGCTTTAGTAATTTAAGATCTATATGCTGGTTTGCTTCTGAATAGTCACGTACATATGTGGATATGTTTTTGTTGAGTCGCGTATATATTTTGAGATATGTTTTTCAGTATGTTGAGCTTTGTACGCAGGTGTTGCACATTATAAGTGCGTATATACGCAGGTCTGCTTAAGAACAATCGCGTATATATTTCGAGCTAGATATGGTCAAGGTTTGCAGTGCTACTTGATGATGACTGTTGACGAGTTCTGTTATATTTGCTACTGTCTGTTAATGATGTCTTGATCTGGATGGTTTATATCTGCTATGGTTTGGTTGTGCATTGGTCTGATCTAGTTGCAGTGGTTGATTCAGTATACAATGGGATGATGTTACAGTGATACAGTTGGTTTAGTGATTGTATTTCAGATTCAGTATTCAGTTTGGTATTGAGCATAATGTTGGGTGTGGGACCAGTTTGAAAATATGATGAAAGGTGGCCTACATGTTTTGATGTTTTGAGACAGGTGGATTCAGTATGAAACATTTTGAAACGTGGTCCACGAAGGGTGTTGATGGTTGGAGCCTTTAGTAAGTGAGTTGGAGCTTCCTTCCAGTGGTAGCTGGTAAACTTGTTCAGGAGGTAGGTGCTCCCTTCTTGTGGGAGCTGGTAGATGAGATCAAGGGGTTGTAGCTCCCTTCCATTGGGTGCTAGAGAACAGGTGGAGGCAGTGGTTTTCTCCCACATTGGACCTAAAATCTTGGTGTTTTATGTGTGTTGCTTATGTGCTATGATTTATCTATTTTTTACTGCATTTTGGATGGTGGATGAATTAATAATGCAATGGTTAAGTTAACTTACTGATGATAGATATGACAAATTAAGTAAATTGGATATATGCTGTTTGCATTCACTAAAGTTGCGTACACACGCGGGTTGCATAAAAAACAATAGCGTACAAATTTCAGAATATGAAATTGAAAGTTAAAGTGAACTAAAAATACTGATTAACCCCCCCTCTCAGTATTTTTCTTAACAAATAGACAATCACACAATTCAACAACACAATTTTTCTAGGGAACCCAGCGAGGAAAACTCTCTGCTTGATTGAGAATCTTATTGAAGAAGACTAAGCAATAAATCTCTTACAATATTGTTTCAATAAAAATACAATGATCTTCCTGCTTGAACTAAGCTTGAAACAATTTGCAAAACCCCTGATCTGCCTGCCTTCTTTCCTTGCCCGAATGAACCCAAAATCCTTGCACAAATCCTAGGAAATAAACCCTTATTTCCTAGAGCATGGGTTGTTCCTATTTCTTAGGAATTAGCCCTTATTTCCTAGCACATTCCCAAGGCAATTCTTCCTTCTTCAATACTGGGACAAGCTCCTCCTGCTTGACTCGCTCTCTCACAAACTTACACACAATACTTGTGCTCAAGAATGAATACAATTGTGCCTTCGTTCCTCCTTTTAAAACAATTCGAATGGCTAAATTTGGCAAATTATATTTTAGGAAATTGATTTTGTGATTGATTGAGTTAATTGAGTTGAACTAACTCATGCAACTCATCTCATCTCAATTCTAGAACTTGAGATTCAATCACTTGTCCTTTTCCCAAATTAACTCACACTAGAAGACAAGAAACTTGGCCTTCCACTTTAGCGTATTAGTTAACTGCTTCATAACTCGTCCTAACTTCTACGAACGAATCCTAAATTATAGGAATTTGTCCTCGTAGGGAACTCAAGCATGTCAACGAGAAACTCATTGAGGTTCCTTTGATTAAGGCACAAATAAAGGAACCTTTCTCGCTACTATTTTCAACATTCATGAGATGAGCTTATCATATGGTTGTTGATGACGAATATAGGAGAAGAGTTGGGTCGATTCTTAATAAAGGATGGTTGACAAGTGTGTAAGTGTAATAAATAGAGAAGAAACTAAATTCAAATTAAGAGGACATGCATTGTAGGAGAAGTCCGCGACTAGAAGAGAGCCAAATATGTTGTGGGTGAAGCTCTTGACTAAAAGAGTAGTTGAGCGCGTTGTAGGAAGTTCGTAACTTGTGAGTGACTGCCTGAGCGTAAAGAGATAGAGGGAGCCACAAGGGATGATCGACTATGCGTAATTTTTTTTAAGGGACAACATAATCGTACCCTAATTGTTTCGAAATTTTGAGAGGGATGGATTCATAATGTCATGGAAGTCCCTACATTCTCGATTTTGGAATGTACCTGTGCAACTATGTGTTGGAAAATATGTTAGCCATGGTCAGTGTTTTCATCATGAAGAAACTTGAAATTTTGAATTTTGAATTTGCCTCTATAATTATTTAAGTAAGCCTCCTTTTTTGTTCAGGTCAGTTGGGCCCCTTAAAGGCACCCCCTTGAGAAGTCTATATATAGAGAGCCCTCTCCTTATTTGTATTATCGATCTACTATGTCATCAACTCTGTTTTAGCGAAAGAAGGAAAGAAGAAGGGGGCTGAAATTAAAAGGAGAGGATGGAAGGACTTTGCATTTGATCTTTGGTTTGGTTATCTTACTATGGTTATTTTTGATGTATTGATGAATCTAGAACTCTCTCTCTCTCTCATAAGGAAGAATTTCTAGGTTTTCCCCTTGTGGGTTTTTCCCTGGCCTTAGGCCTAATATCTGTGTCTTTTGTCACATTGTTTCATGATTATTGTCTACTGCACTTTCATGTTTATTACTTGAATTCTTCTTCTGTATAACTGCTTAATGATATTGGACATGTAATTGATGATAATTAATCATTAGAAGTAGTTATCATGACGAAGAAAATTGCTTCTAGCTTGTGTTCCCTAGGAAAAATCAACATGGCATCAAAGCCAATGGTTTGATAAGCAGTTGAGATAATGGCTTCACCTCCATATCATCGCTAAGGCCTCTGTTCTTCTTCTGTGGATTGACTGAACTCTTTTGAAAGGCTTAATTTATGTCATCCAAATAAAAAAGGCACGTGGAAAAGGTCTAAATATTCTGATTATCGAAGGTTTGTAATTGTGAGGAGATGCAAAGTTCTTTTCCAAGACCGACATCAAGAGAGTGTCAAATTTCTAAAGTTTGTCCATTAATTAAGGCCAATTTGAAGTTTTTTTAGACAATACGAACCCTTGTAATATAAATTATCTCTGTGACTAGGTGCGAAATTATATATGTGGCAAAAATTCTTGTCTCCAATTACATGAGCCTTGTGGCAACTTTTAACATTTGTGTGGACAAGCTAGTAGGCCAATCCCATGACAAAGGTCTATACATTCATGTGAGTTGTTCTATGGCATTGTTATTTGTATATGCAAAATGCTATGCCCTATTCAAATAAGGGAAGTATGTTTGGAGGCCTAAATCCTAAGAAAATCATCCTATTCTTGAGAGCCAAATTATTCTTCTGTGGCATCTATTCATGTGAAGGTCTGTTCATATGAAAAGTGCTGTGGCTCCTTTTCCGTGGATCATGTGAATGTCCTTTTGGCACCTTTTATTAATACTATTCTACTAATACTTGTGAGAAGACTGAGCCCTTTGGAACTCGTCTTTGTGGAAGATAGGATCGAATAAATCAAAGTGTTGTCATCCATCTCCTTGTCCTGCAAGACTGTAGCAGATCCATCTATTGTGGAAAATGTTTGATCTAAAAATGGGGCACTAAAGGCTTCTTGTGAGATTACAAGAACCTCTCCCACTTCCAAAGCTTAATTGTTCCCAAGACAACTATGATTAACCAATGTGGAACTAATAATGTGCTTGACAATAAGGTGTATGCTTATGTTTATTTTAACTGATTATATGCTTTAAAATCTGTTGTTTGTGCTGATATGTAAATACATGTAACAGTGAAACAATGTAGCAATTAACAAACACATAGACAACAATATTAATTTGAAGTTCACCCAAAACTCTTGGGCTACATCTCCTTGAGCTCTAGTCAACTCGACTAGGCTCTTTGGGATTATGGCATCAGTTCTTTTATAAGCTCCACACTCAACTCCACTATTTTGCACAAAAACAATGGGCTTAGAACACCATCTCATCCCTGGCTTTGAGGCTCTCGGCTTTTTGGCTCTGCGCTCTGGCTCTGGCTCTGGCTCTGGCTCTTGGCTTTGGCTCTTGGCTCTGGCTCGGCTCCGGCTCCGGCTCTTCGCTCTTGGCTCTGGCTTCTTTGAGCTCTCTCTCTCGGCCTCTGTGTGCATCAATGGTTCGCTAGACCTCCCAACGACCTTTAGCAACCTTCCAACGACCTTTTGTAGCTTTGCTGCTTGTCAATTGTGCTCTCTGGCTTTTCGCTCTTTCAGCTGACAGCTCTCCTTCAGTGACCTCCCTTGTCAATTGGGCCTTTTGGCTCCTTTGAGGCATTTTTCCCGGCTCTCCGACTTTCCTAGCCGTTTCTCTGCGTGTACTCATCCCTCTGTGATTTCTCTGCTCCTCGTCCGTTCAAATCCCCTCTAAGCGTTAAACAATCATTGTCAAACGCCTTCAGGCATGGTGGCCACCTTTTTTTTTTAAACGAAAAGGATCGTTGGTGCGGTTAAAATCCCCGGGAACAGGTTTCCCTGTTTACATAGATAAATACACTAAAAACACGCAAAAACTCTTTCTATCGGACTTAAAAAATCATCGAATCCGCCTTATAATCCTTTCGGATCTGCCTTTGGTTGCTATCGCAAGCCCACCGTTGATCTAGGTGATCTTTGATCGAACGGTTGATATTCATTTCGGGCGGCTTATGCGCACAGAGATTACCTACCCGAAAAGGCGGTTTTCTCTCTCCGGCGCCAAGCCACGTGTCAGCTAGTGTATGGGATCGAGCAGAGCCCGTCCAATACCACTTACCGCTTGAGGCCCACCCAAAATCCCGCTCATTACGTAACTCAAATAATATAAGGTTGTGTCTATAAATCTTTCGGGTCCGTTTTATCGCTTTGGGCGTATTGCCTTTGTATTTCGTTTATTTAACGAAAATGCGAAAATACATAGAAAAACCCTTTTTACCGGAATTCAAAATATATATACTATTTCCCGAAAAGGCGGTTTTCTCTCTCCGGCGCCAAGCCACGTGTCAGCTAGTGTATGGGATCGAGCAGAGCCCGTCCAATACCACTTACCGCTTGAGGCCCACCCAAAATCCCGCTCATTACGTAACTCAAATAATATAAGGTTGTGTCTATAAATCTTTCGGGTCCGTTTTATCGCTTTGGGCGTATTGCCTTTGTATTTCGTTTATTTAACGAAAATGCGAAAATACATAGAAAAACCCTTTTTACCGGAACTCAAAATATATATATATATATATCCGCATCCATAAACCCTTTTGGGTTCGACTTAAGTCGCATATCGCATCGCATAGCGTAATGGCCAAAACCCCAAATACAAAGGGATATATAGAAAATCCGAAAATACGGATCTCAAAAAATTTATGCAATTGGGTCCATAATCCCTATCGGGTCCGGGTCCTGATCGCTAATCGCAATCGCAACGGTCGGGGGGCCTGCCCTTTGGGTATTGCCGATCCGTCGACGCCAATATCAGCGATCGCATGTTGCGTTGGCCCGAGGGTCCTTCCCTTTTGGGTGTGCCAATTGCCGATCCGCCGATCGCAATCGTTCCATGGCATAGCTCGGGGTCCCGATATCACATGCGGGCCTATCTCCGATGCGATAAGTTGGAGGTCGCAGTCGGGGATCCCTTTAGCCTCCGCTTTAAGTCCTTCCCTTTGGCTATTTGCGATGCGATTTCCTTTATAAGGCCTTTTATGCCATTTTTAGGGGAAATGCCTCCTTTTTCAAAGGACAAAGGCAATCTTCTTTCTGCGATAAATTCTGCATCCGAAGTCCATTTTAGCCCATTCAAATTGCGGTAGATTAAGGATGAAAAGATCTACGTAATGGGACGATTTCCAGAAGCATATTTGGACTTTCATTTTCCTCTGTGAGGAACACTTTAGACTTAAAAGTCTATCCAAATTCCATTTTGGATCACGCCTTCCCACTAAAGAACTTTTGGTCTCCAAAAGACTGATATACTGATCTGAACAGTAAATGAGAGTAACAACACCCTCTTCTTTCAGCCTCCACACACTTGCCTTGCATAGTGCCTCTGAACCAAAGCCTTTGACCACTTTCCTTCCTGGATGTGCTAGTCCTCCTGGGAAGAACTGCCTTCCTGCAGAACTCCTGCTGAGATGGTCATGGAAGGTAGTTTGAACTTCGCTGCCTTGATCATTGATCCAAGGTGGCTCAAACAAATGTGAAGTACATCTGCTTCACAAAAACTTTCATTTGTACCTGTTTGAAAAGCTGTCAACAACAACTGTTACTCCAACTGTTCATGAGCTGATTATACTGGAGCAAGTGGTATCAGATCAGAATGCTTGATTGACAGAGCAAAGATTGCTTCTTTGAAAGGTGTTTAAATAATCAGAGGTTGATTGTATGCTTGTTTGTAGGCTGACTATTGTTTGAGTTTGCAGAGGTGAAGGGAAAGCTATTGATAGCTCAGTCCAGGAAGGACAAGAAGGAAGAAGGGCTGAAGGTATTCTTCTATCCCAAAGGACCTCAAGGCAATCCTTGAAGCACAAGAGGTTTGTTGCAAAAGGTTGCTGAATAAGCTCTTTAATCTTGTTTGAAGTTCTTTGTTCATTTGCATAATGACAACTTCTACAAGTGAGTCCTCAAATTCCCCCTTCATCACAAGATCCTTTGATGAAGACATGAAGCAAGACTTGTTCACCATGATGGATATGGTGAGGGAAATGTATGAGGATGGAAGGAAGAGCAACATACTTAGAGAGCAGTTGAATTCCGTGGAGGAAGAGAAGCAGATGCTTTATGACAAATTGCAAGAAATGGAAAGACAACTTCATATTGCAAATATGAACCTGAAAATGATGCACGAGTTAGAGTCACAACCCTTTGTTGCCAAAGAAGCCTTAGTCAAGTATCGACTTGAAGAAGAGGTAAACCATTCCAGTTTGTCTTCAAATTCTTCTAAGAATGCTTATATTGGTTCTTTTGAAAAACATGCTAGAGGCATATGCTCCAAGCTAATGTCCAAGATGGGCTATGAAGGAAAGGGCTTGGGTAAACATGCACAAGGTATTGTTGAGCCAATAATAGTTGAGGAAATGCCTAAGTATTTGGGTCTTGGTTATGGAGAGTGTTATGGAGAAAGTTCCAAAGTTGCCATGAAGGCCATTGAAATAGCTCCAAGAAGGAGTTGCATTGCAGGTCTTCTACCTCATTAAGGAGGAATGCAATAGCTTGAAACATCATTTGCAGGATGCAAGTGTTTAGAAGCACACACTGGAACCAGAGAGCTGTGAAAACTCTGACAACCTTAAAGAGATTGATGGTGTTCCAAAGGGAGCCACTTCTTCATTTGCTTCACCTCCTCGTGAAGGCAATAACGGTGAAAGAGAAAAGTATAAATCTGGTTCTAATCATCTTCGTTTTGATTTTGCAAAGCATGATAAATCTCCACATAGATATGGGAAAAGAATTGCATGTTCCTTTTGTGTTTTGGATAACCATCATGTTTCTAGATGTTGGAAGAGAATGGCCACATACAGGAAACTTTTGAAGGAAAGGAAGCAAGAAGCCAAAGGTCCATTGGGCAAGGCAAGTCATGCTGTCAAAAGGATGCACATGCAGTGCACTTACTGCCATAAGCAAGGGCATCTTGCTGAAAGATGTTGGACCCTGAATCCAGCAATACTTCCACAAAAGCTGAAGAAAGTGGAAAGAGAGAATGGCAGAAATGGAAAGGGAGTTTCCATGATTGATGTCTTTCAGGATGATTCACATGTTGATGCTGATGTGCAGACAAAGGAAAGCCCTTTGAAAAGGATTGGTAAGAAATGGCTAGAGTTCTTATCCAATTAAGATTACATGTCTATTGTTGCATCTATTTGCATTTCTTTGTTAATAAGAATGCAAGTTGTAGGATTTTACCAAGAAGGTGAATGGAAAAGTTGAGTAGGAGGCTCACTTTGTTGCTGCAAACGTTATATTTCATTTCAGCTTCGAAAATACAGTGTACTTAGGTGAAAGTTGAAGGATGAAATGCATGCTTGAGCATGAGATGCATGAACACATGGATGTTGATGTTTTCCTTGTATTTGAACATGTATGTGTAATTAACTTGAAGGGATGATTGCTTTAAACATGCATGTAATATTGACTTGAAAAAAGTTGATTTGGTCTCCAAGATGGAGATAATGATGAAGTGTTTCATCTTTTGTAAAAGAGTCCTAATGGTCTTTTTCTACATGCTTGACTTGAAGGGTCATTTGTCTTAAAGGCATATTTTGTGGGCTTGATATCTAGTCCATCATTTGTATGCAGATGTAAGACACGGAGGTGTTCACAAGATGTGAAATCTGCTTCTTTTGTGAAGCAGGAGTTTAGTCCATCCAGTTGTTGTCTGTGTTTCTGTTGTTGTTAACAGTTGTTGTTGACAGCTTTTCAAACAGGTACAAATGAAAGTTTTTTTGAAGTAGATGTACTTCACATTTGTTTGAACCACCTTGGATCAATGATCAAGGCAGAGAAGTTCAAACTACCTTCCATGACCATCTCAGCAGGAGTTTTGCAGGAAGGCAAGGAGGAAGACAGTTCTTCCCAGGAGGACCAACACATCCAGGAAGGAAAGTGGTCAAAGGCTTTGGTTCAGAGGCACTATTCAAGGCAAGTGTGTGGAGGCTGAAAGAAGAGGGTGTTGTTACTCTCATTTACTCTTCAGATCAGTATATCAGTCTTTTGGAGACCAAAAGCTATTTAGTGGGAAGGCGTGATCCAAAACGGATTTTGGATAGACTTTTAAGTCTAAAGTGTTCCTCACAGAGGAAAATGAAAGTCCAAAGATGCTCCTGGAAATAGTCCCATTGCGTAGATTTTTTCATCCTGAATCTACTGCAATTTGAATGGGCTAAAATGGACTTAGGATGCAGAAGTTATCGCAAAAAGAAGATTGCCTTTGTCCTTTGAAAAAGGAGGCTTTTCCCCTAAAAATGGCATAAAAGGCCTTATAAAGGAAATCACATCGCAAATAGCCAAAGGGAAGGACTTAAAGCGGAGGCGAAAGGGATCCCTGACTGCGACCTCCGACTTATCGCATCGGAGATAGGCCCGCATGCGATATCGAGACCCTGGGCTATGTGATGGAGCGATTGTGATCGACAGATCGACGATCGACACACCCAAAAGTGAAGGACCCCTAGGCCAACGCAACATGCGATCGCCGATATCGGCGTCGGCGGATCGACATACCCAAAGGGTAGGGCCCTCGGGCCATTGCGATTGCGATTAGCGATTGGGACCAGGGCCTGATAGGGATTATGGATCCGATTGCATAAATTTTGAGATTCGTATTTTCGGATTTTCTATATATCCCTTTGTATTTGGGGTTTTGGCCATTACGCTATGTGATGCGATATGCGACTTAAGCAGGACCCGAAAGAGTTTATGGATGCGAATATAATATATATATAATATATATTGATTTTCGGTAAAAAGGTTTTTTCTTTGTATTTTCGCATTTTCGTTAAATAAACGAAATATAAAGGAAATACGCCTGGAGCGATAAAACGGACCCGAAAGATTTATAGATGCAACCCTATATTATTTGAGTTCCGTAATGAGCGAGATTTCAGGCAGGCCTCAGGTGGTAAGTGGTATTGGACGGGCTCCGCCCGATCCCATACACTGGTTGACACATGGCTTGGCGCTGGAGAGAGAAAACCGCCTTTTTGGGCGGGTAATCTCCATGCGCATAAGCCGCCCGAAATGAATATCGACCGTTGGATCAGAGATCACCGAGATCAACGGTGGGCGCGATAGCGACCAAAGGTGGATCCGAAAGGATTATAGGGCGGATTCGATGATTTTTGAAGTCTGATAGAAAGAGTTTTTGTGTGTTTTTAGTGTATTTCTCTGTGTAATCTGGGAAACGTGTTATCGGGGATTTTAACCGCACCAGTGGTCCTTTCTGTTTAAAAAAATAGGTGGCCACCATGCCTGAAGGCGTTTGACAATGATTATTTAACGCTCAGAGGGGATTTGAACGGACAAGGAGCAGAGAAGCCGTAGAGGGATGAGTACACGCAGAGAAATGGCTATGGAAGCCGGAGAGCCGGGAAAAATGCCTCAAAGGAGCCAGAAGGCCCAATTGACAAGGGAGGTCACTGAAGGAGAGCTGTCAGTTGAAAGAGCGAAAAGCCAGAGAGCACGATTGATAGCCAACAAAGCTGCAAAAGGTCATTGGGAGGTCTAGCGAACCATTGATGCACGCAGAGGCCGAGAGAGAGAGCCCAGAGAAGCGAGAGCCGAGAGCTGGAGCCAGAGCCGAGAGCCAAAGTGAGAGCGCAGAGCCAGAAAGTCGAGAGCTTCAGAGCCAGGGATGAGATGGTGTTCTAAGCCCATTGTTTCTGTGTAAAACAGTGGAGTTGAGTGTGGAGCTTGTAAAAGAACTGATGCCATAATCCCAGAGAGCCTAGTCGAGTTGACTAGAGCTCAAGGAGACGTAGCCCAAGAGTTTTGGGTGAACTCCAAATTAATATCGCTGTCCATGTGTTTGTTAATCGCTGCACTGTTGCACTGTTACATGTTTTTGCATATCAGCACAAACAACAGATTTTAAAGCATATAATCAGTTAAAATAAACATAAGCATACACCTTATTGTCAAGCACATTATTAGTTCCGCATTGGTTAATCATAGTTGTCTTGGGAATAATTAGGCTTTGGAAGTGGGAGAGGTTCTTGTAATCTCACAAGAAGCCTTTAGTGCCCCATTTTCAAATCAATGTCCAAAATCTGAGCTATTGATCCTAGTTCAAGCTTCCTTTATAAGTGACAATGCCAAGGCATCCAAGATTGACAAGGTCCAAAATCGTCTCCATGTATCTCAATAGTTTGAGCTCATTGCTAGCTCGTGGAAGATTTTGATCTGTGGTATAACAATATTGTTTTATGTAAATGGCTCTATCCCTGTACATGAAGAAGCAGTCTAAAGCTAAATAAAATCCGAGCTCCCTCATGAAATGATCAAACAAGATCTGAAGGTAATGTTTCAAGTCCATGACATTCGAGATCTCTAACGTAAGTAATGAACTCTATAATAGTATTATTTATCAAGTATGATACCTAGGAGGTACAAGTTTCCTCCCTATGGCCATTTCAGAAGTTTGAAGAGTGATGCATTATAGAGAAGTCTAGGACCCCAAAATGAGATATTGCAATGATTTTAAACCCTCAAGCTTGATTGATTCCAAAGGAGCCTGCTCAACCTAATATTCTTTTTATTTATATATAATGAGGATGAAATCCTCTGGATAAAGGCTGACCTATGCTTATTTTGTAAATCCTAAGTGTGATTAAAATGTTTATAGGTATAGACATTCGTGGTTTGTGCAATCAACAGTGATAAGTGGCAAGATGCCAACTTGTATGTAATGTCTTAAGCTTTAAAAATAAATCTCGCATGTCTCTTACATAATATTGCGCAAGGAAATCCTTCTAGAAGATCACTGCAAGGATATTGGAAAATGCGAAGTCCTGGAAGGATTCAGATTTATCACTTCACTATACATAAACAAAGAACGACGTACCCTAAAAAAGCGCTGACCTGGTTGCAATGAAACTGTTAAGATCCTTGCTTCTTTGAAAATATTCAAGAAGGTGATCAATGTTATTGAAATTTCACATATAAGTTTTTGATGGATGTCTCAATATCCCATTAGTTAAGCAAGTTACAAATCTGAGTATAAAAGAATTAAGTATCTGCTTTGAAATTTTAAGAGGTGCAAAAGTTCTGCTAGATGCTACTTGTTTCAAATCCAATATAACTATATGCTATCATGAATATTGGAAAATAAGCTTTGACCTATTTATTGCAAAAGCAATGACATTGGTGTTGTGATTTGTATCATTTAATTTTGAGCATTGGAAATCAAATGAAAGAAAGGTAGAAATAAGAAGAGGACAAAGTTCCCCTTCATATCCCAAAAAGGGATTGAAAATTTGATAGGATTACATCATCTAAGGTTTTGAAGGACTGAATGTCTGTCTGATGTTTTGGAAACCCTATTAATGTTGTCTATGGACAATGCTGATATTGTAATTAAGAGTAATAAAGTTGGTCAAGAATGCAAGGGTGAATGTTTAAATCTAGGGTTTGTAAACCCTAAAACAAATTTGAGAAATTAGGGTTTGAAGTAAAAAACCTAGATATACAGTTTGCAAACCCTATCAAGACAAAAGGGGGCTAAATTTGATTGCTTACACTTAAATAAAGAAACCCTAGTTTCTAGAAGATTTTGACAACTTGTTAAGGTTGATTTGCAGGTTGGACTCAAGAAGATTGAAGATCAAGAGGGAGTAGTCATGAGCTCAAATGATAAGTATCTTGTATTTCTTTTCTTGTTCTAATCATTATTGACATTGGATTGTTTATGGTTTGTAAACCCTAGGTAGGGCTTGGAGATGTAAATGGACCAAATCATATAACTAATTATGTTCGTTTGAAAGAAGAAACCCTAAGTTCTTAATAATAATATGGATTCCTTGATGATGAGTTGGACGAGGTCAACTTACTGATAATGATACAGACTTCTTGACGATATGGATATCTTGACAATATCGACTCATTCATGACGACGATGTGGACAAGATTAACTCTTTGATGAATTGAACGATGACCCAAGAATGCTAAAGAATAAGACGAAGCTAACAAGTTCTTTAAAGGATAAGTACTTCGTTTTATTTTTAAATTATTACCAATAATGTGGATTCCATGATGTGCATTCCTTGATAAATGATGTGGACATGATGACGTGCATTCCTTGATGATGATATGGACAAGGTCAGCTCTTTGATGATAATAATATGGACAAGGTCAACTCGTTGATGATAATATGGACTCCTTGATGATGTGGACTACTTGATGATGATGATGTGGACGAGATCAATTTTTGATGATATGGATGAGATTAACTCCTTGATAAGAGATAAGTACCTTCTTAGTTGGCTCTATTATTGTTTCATTATGAGTATCTTGTCTTTGTATGTCTTGGTTCGTTGTGTGTTTTCTTACCTGGCCTGCCAATGAGGATTGCAGGATCATGTCAAGGCTATGGCAATCATTGAAAAGATGGAAGAACTAAGTGACAAGAAGACTTGTGATTGGATAAGCCTTCGGACTTAGAGGGAGCAATTAAGCTTACCCTGATTGAAGCAATGTTTTGATCCATGAAGGTTTGAAGTCTTGGAGATTAATGACAATCCAAATCTACTGAAAGAAGAGCTTGTGATTTTTCTGCTATGTATTGATGAAGTGGTTTTGACAAGGACTGAGGTCCTCTTCGTCTTAGTGTAAGAGGGAGCTAATTGTAAGATTGAAAGTATGGCATGACCGTGGTGATTACCCTGCTGAGGTTGTGGCATAATGGACTATGAGTCCATGGACACTTGCTTGAGGAAAACTTGAAGAAGCCGTTGATTGCTGACTCTATCTAGAATGGATACTGTGTTGGTCTGTATGACATGAAAGCTGGAAATGTATTTGAATTCTGAAGTTGGTTGCTGATCCATTGGAACTTGTGCTAAAATCAATTATGGTATACATGTGTGTCGATGTGCAGGTTGCCTGCTTCTATGAGAAGCCACTTGTTGTTTGCTTGATTATGATATTAGTTGCTGATACTTGCTTCTATGAGAAGCCACTTATCATCTACTGAATTTTGATACTATTACCAATTCTTGCTTCTATGAGAAGCCGCTTGTTGACTGCTAATAATTTCTTTTAAGAGACGCCTCTTTTGAAGCTGAATGAATAACTGAATGATGTTTCTAGAATGTGTTGAAATATGCCGTGGCTACTTTTCTGTTGTTAAGCTGGTTGCTGATGTTTATGTGAAGAGACGAGAATGGATAATAATCCCTTTGGAAAGGGAGCATTGATTAAATAACATCATGAATCTTCCTTAGGCTTCAACTATGAGACCTATGGCTTGGTTGAGAAGATTGTTCCTCCCATAGGCTGTGTGCTATGAGACCTTATGGTCCAGGAGATGCATTGATATGATTGTTCCTCTCGTATGCTGTGTTGTGAGACCTCGTGGTTTAGGAGATGCATTGAGAAGATGATTCCTCCCGCAGGCTGTGTGCTATGAGACCTTGTTGTTCGAGAGATGCATTGACTTGATGATTCCTTCCTTAGGCTGTGTGTTGTGAGACTTAATGGTCGGGGAGATGCATTGATTTGGTGATTCCTCCCTTACGCTGTGCTGTAAGACCTTGTGGTCGGGGAGATGCGTTGAGATAAGTTGGATGCTATGTATCTTTCCTTATGATGAGACTGATGATCTCTCCCTTAGGTTGTGTGCTGTGAGACCTATGGATTGGTCAGGGAGATTGATCTTGACACAGAGAGAGACTTGTATTTGTGATCTCTTCCTTAGTCTGTGTGCTGTGAGACCTATGAACTGGTCAAGAAGATTGATCTTGAGAGAGAATTAAAAGTACCTCCCTGGCTAAGAAGGAGTGTTGGAAAATATGGTAGCCATGGTCAGTATTTTCATCATGAAGAAACTTGAAAATTTGAATTTTTAATTTGCCTCCAAAATTATTTAAGTTGGCCTCCTTTTTTTGTTTAGGTCAGCTGGGCCCCTTAAAGGCACCCATTTGACCCCCTTGAGAGGTCTATATATTGGAGAGCCCTCTCCTCATTTGTATTATCGATCTACTATGTGATGAACTTTGTTCTAGCGAAAGGAGAGAAGAAGGGGATCGAAATTAGAAGGAGAAGATGAAAGGACTTGGCATTTGATCTTTGGTTTGGTTATCTTACTATGGTTATTTATGATGTATTGATGAATATGGAACTCGCTCTCTCATACGGAAGAATTTTTGGGTTTTCCCCTTGTGGTTTTTGCCCTAGCCTTAGGCCTAATTTCTATTTCTTTTGTCTCATTGTTTCATGAGTATTGTCTACTTCTCTTTCATGTTTATTAGTTGATTTTTTCTTCTGTATAACTGCTTAATGATATTGGAAATTTAATTGATGCTTATTAATCATTAGAAGTAGTTATCATGATGAAGAAAATTGTTTCTAGCTTGTGTGCCCTAGGAAAAATCAACACTATGGAGGTACAACATTATGACATTTAACCCCACGATCGTCCCAGAGAGAATTTGGCCCCTCCCAAGGGGATATAATTAGCTAGAAAAGACATTTTGAGGACGGTTTTTTGGATGATTTGACGTGGAGTTGACTTGGCATGCCTTGGAGAGTGCAATATGTCTCTTTCTTGCCTTGGGGAATGAGAAACGTTGCTTCATGGAGCGTGCAATCATTTTGAATAGTGAGACTGCCATGCAAAATTAGGACCATGGCCAAAGAGGTGTGCATACATAAGATAAATGGTTCATGTGGGGAATAAAAAGGAGATGTGCTAAGATAATGATGAAATGGGTGTTTTCACCTTTACATACTGCGATCACCCTTATAGGGCCAATACTATTAATTTGTGTTCTTGTAAGCCATGTGTCCTAATAGATCCACTCCCACTACCTCCAAAGCCTACCTAGGGCATAAGAATGGCCATCAAGGTAGGGAGTGCACTAGGGAGTAATCACTACAAGCACCATAGACCTAGAGATAGTGAAAATGGGGACTAAGAGGATCAATCATGACTCTCCACCCAGGGGGGTCTAGGATAAAACTTGTACACCTCATCCCACATGACCTACAGGGCCATAAAATTACACACATTTGGGCTTAAAAATGGTGTTGTCTTAAGTAACAAAATGTAGGGTACCCCAACTGCAAGGAGGGGTAACAAGATGCAAAATGCCCAGGTTGATGCATCATGTGGTAGTGTACACCCTTGCTCAGGTACTACCATTGTTGTAAGGTATCTGTGTGCTTTGTGATCCCCTAGTGATTGTTGTATTTGTGTGGCTTTCTTAATTACAAGTAAACAAAGTGGCATATCCCAAAGGATTTTGTTCCACGTTAGTATGAGTATCTACCAGTGTAATTTGTTGAAGGGTTTCATCCTAATTGGCAACCTAGGTTCATAGTTTTAATTCACTACTAGTGTTAGAAGGTGCTTGTCAATTGTCAACTGCAAGGTTCATAATCTTTTGTCCTCATTTCTACTTTTCTCTATGAAGATTGAAGTACTATTGATGTGGGTGTGTCATATTTGATTTGTATCTTGTGGAATTCTCACTTAGGGTGTTTCAAATATCTGAATATTTAGAGTTCTGAAATGGAACTCAAAGTTGTGAGATTGGAGCATAGTATTCAAAACGGTCGGTTCATTAGCTCCAACCATCGAACCAGTTGAAAAATTGTTATTTCTGAGCGGACCCCCAGTTTTTGGCCCTGACCGACCAATTTATGACAGTTTCATCTCAAATCTGCCGATTTATTGCCAGGCTGGCTGCAAACTCCACATAATGTGGTTTTGTGAGTTTTGAAGCAGTTTTGAGGGAAACTTGGGGTTGTTTCCCTCCAAAAAGAGCCCCTCCATGAAAAGCATGCTTCCCCTCTCATTTGCCTCACACATCTCAACCCTAGCAACACTGGCAATCAATGGCAATGTTAATTCTTAAAGTAAAAGTGACATTTCCTTTATCTTTCATTTTCATTTTTTTACTTAAAATTTTAACATTACAATGAAATGACTCAAGATGTTTGAGAGTGGTTTTGACCTCATTGGATTTCATATGGAGAAACTAGAATTTTAGATTTCACTCAAAATCCAATAGACTTGGTTTTCAAGATTTCAGGGTTTGGGGATTGCACTGTTTCCATTTGATTCTCTCATGCGTGAGGGTATGAGATTGACATTTGATCAAAAACATGAAGCCCTTTAAGTACCTTGATGTTGGTGGCATTGATTGTTGGACTTTGTTGGTGTTGGTGGTATTGATTGTTGAACTCCTCTACCATGGCCTTACCAAAAATGTACCATTCACTCAAAGGAAAATAATAGGTTAGGCATGCTAAGCTTTTTCTACCATATTATGAGGTTGAGGAGATGAACCCTTCACTCAATCCAAAATCATTGGTTAGACATGTTAAACTTTTTTAATTTCTATCATATTATAAGGTTGAACAATCCAAGTTTGAAGACTTTGAGCTAGATGATGTTTATGTATCTCTTGTTGATGATCCCATTCCTAGTAGCGCGGAGTCAATGATGAGTTTCATGAGTGATCATGTTGATCAGTGATTACTGATTTGTAGTTTTGATGTCTAGTTTTGCTGCTACTATTACCACTACTACTAAGGTTGCAAAGGAGTCTTAGGAGTCCTCAAACTCTGAGCCATATAATTTATGTAGCTCATGTTGATGATCCCTTGTCTAGTAGTGGTGATGAGTTTGATTATGTTGATCATTGATATGTAGACTTGTAGTAGGCCAGTGGCCCCATAGCTTGTAGCATTGTTTTTGGGCTCTAGAGGCCATTTAGAGCCTCATTGATTTTTTGTTTGTTTGTTGATGTATTGCACTTGGTGTCATTTTGATATATTCACCTTTACATGGTATATAAATCAACAAACTTTGCATAGTTTGTCTCTATTGGTATGGAATCATGGTTTTAAATATTAAAAATAGTTTTCTTCATTAAAAATTAATTATTTCATATATTTTTTTAAAGACCAGTTCATTGAGATCTAAGTAGTCCAGTTTTTTCCAATTCCAGTTTGAAACCTGGTTTGATAGGTGGTCCGGTCACCAGTTCCGGTTTTGAATCCTATGGATTGGAGTATGCTTTGAAAGTAAAAGCACTTTTCTTGTTTTATAATGTGTGTGTGGGTGTGTGTGTACGTGAGAGAGAGAGAGAGAAGTTGCCTAGATGAAGCTGTCCTTAGTAGTTTTTGCCAAAGGGCTGTAATCATTTCAATTGAATCATATTATTTGCATTATACAGGGAGCAATCTGGCGTGGAGGCTTCTGTGTGCTATAGTTTCATCTAGACACTAGTTTTCCACTATTCCATTTTAAGCTAGAAAGGGTTCTATCTTACCAACTAGAGTTAGGCCAATGTTTATTTTTTATTGAACGTGGAACTGTTAGAGAACGAAAAGACCTCACCATTTTTCTTTGAATTTAAGAAGGATTAATATTCCACTTGTTCTATCAATGTGTGTGACATTTTCAAAGTTTGTTGAGCACAATTTTTTATTTTGGCTTTGTTTTTGCAAATAAGAATTAGTTGTTTTGCTTACTCTGCTTTTAGTTTTTTATGGGCTGATGTATTGAATAAGGTTAACTGGTAAGATTTTATTTCAGAGGGCAGGATTTAATTTATTATAGGCAACAGTATGCAAAAATGTAATTCAGATTGGGATTTTATCCTCACTGCAAACATATAGTCACCTTGCTGGACATAATGTATACATATTATTCTTTGCAAGAACATGAATTAGATAGAGATTGCCTCCTCAATATTGAGCTCTAGTTCCCTTGTTGGGGTGTAGTGTATGCATATTATTGCCATCAACATGGTTCCAAAAATGGTACTAGTATGCACTGATAAAAAATATCATTGAAATTCAAATGTCACTCTTTCCTTTGGAGCACAAGATGGTAGTCTAATATTTGTTATAGTTCCATAAAGTCTAGAAAAGAGGTAATATCATGATATATTCAGAATTTCGCCTAAACAAGCACTTTTTTTTTAATCCATAAAAGAGAAGGAAACGTTATAAATGGCTTAAACAAATAAAAGTAGTTATTTATAAAAAACAATTAAAACAAGTGAATTTTAGAAGTTGGTCGGAGAATTAATAAGTGCTTGGTGGATTCATAGGCTACAAGATAGTTTTTGCTTCACATAAGCACACTAGTTTAGTAGATTTTGTTGATTTACTGATCTTGCCCCTTACTTCTCCGTGCTTCTTTTCTCCTCGTTGTTATGATGATAAAGAGATTGACGGCGAGTGCTTCGACAAACCCTAATTTAACATAAGCATTTAACAAAAATATCACATAAAGAGAAATGAACCCATGAACAAGAGAACAAGAGATATGGTTCCCTTAGGCAAAGAAATTGTTGAAGAATGTAACTAGTGTCGATCTTCACAATTGTACTTGAGTCATGATATAATATATTTGTCAAAATTATTATTATTATTATTTAAATTGACTTATTAAAGCATGGGTTTCATGCTTGAGTCAATGGTTCATAGGTCATAACACCCATTGTGTGCTTTAGGATTTTTCTTATTAAGTCAAAGTCATTATTTTGTGTCAAAGAATCTCCTCCACCAAGTCAACTCCTCCTCATACAAATGACAACCACCTATCCTTTAAGTCGGCCTCTAAATAATTGATGAAAGGTGAACAAGTCAGCCTCAAAACAAGTTGACAAGTCGGCTCCTATAAACTGCTCATGTCGGCCTATTAAAGGACACTGTAACCACTATATATACCCCTGTGAAGTTGACCAAATGCAGAAGAAGACAAGAAGTTCGTATGGACCATAGTCTTAAAAACCGGCCAGCATGAACCCAAAACTAGTCAAAGTCGCTGCTTCATTAGGCAACTAGGTCGAACCAGGCAAAAAATCGGTTTAAGGGTTGAATTCGACAAAAAATTAGAAAAACTGGACCAAACTAGATGGTTTATGACGAAACTGGCCGATTTGACATATCAGCCAGTTTATGGTCAAACTGGCCGGTTCCATCATAAATCTACCGGTTTATTACCAGGCCAGCCACAGATCCCACAAAATGCAATTTTATGACTTTTGAAGTAGTTTTGAGGGAAATTTGGGGTTGTTTTCCTCCAAAAACATCCCCTCCAAGAAAAGCATGCCTACCCTCTCATTTGCCTAACACATCTCAACCTTAGCAATGTTGGCAATTAATGGTAATGTTAAATTCTTAAAGTACAAGTGACATTTCTTTTCTTTTCCATTTTCATCCTTTTACTTAAATTTTTAACATTACCATGAAATGACTCAGGATGTTTGAGAGTGGTCTCGTCCTCATTGGATTTCATATGGAGAAACTAGAATTTTAGATTTCACTCAAAATTCAACAGACTTAATGGTTTTCAGGATTTCATGGTTTGGGGGTTTGTAATGTTTCCATTTGATTCTATCATGCGTGAGGGTATGAGATTGACATTTGATCAAGAGCATGAAGCCCTTTAAGAACCTTGATGTTGGTGGCATTAATTGTTGAACTTTGTTGATGTTGATGGTATTGATTGTTGAAGTCCTCTACCACGGCCTTAACAAGAATGTACCCTTCACTCGAAAGAAAAGGAATGGTTAGGCATGCTAATATTTTTCTACCACATTATAAAGTTGAGGAGATGAACCCTTCACTCAAACCAAAATCATTGGTTAGGCATGTCAAACCTTTTCAATTTCTATCATGTTATAAGGTTGAGCAATCCAAGTCTAAAGACTTTGAGCTAGATGATGTTTATGTATCTCTTGTTGATGATCCCATTTCTAGTAGCGCTGAATCAATGATGAGTTTCATGAATGACCTTGTTGATTAGTGATTTGTAGTTTTGATGTCTATATTTGCTACTGCTACGACTACTAAAGTTGTAGAGGAGTTTTAGGAGTCCTCAACTTTGAGCCATATTATTTATGTAGCTCATGTTGATGATCCCTTTTCTAGTAGTGGTGATGACTTTGATCATGATGAGGAGTGATCATGTTGTTGATCATTGATATGTAGACTTGTAGTAGGTCAGTGGCCCCATAGCTTAGAGCATTGTTTTCGGACATTAGAGGCCATTTAGAGGCTCATTGATTATTTATTTTGTTGCTGATATGTATTGCACTCAATGCGATTTTGATATATTCAACTTTACATGGTATATAGATGAGCAAACCTTGCATATTTTGTCTCTATTGGTTTGGAATCATGGTTTTAAATCTTCAAAAAGGTTTTAACTTTTTATTATTAAAAATTAATTATTTCATTTATTTTTTTGAAGGCCGGTTCATTGAGATTTGACCAGTCCCGCTTTATTAGGTGGACAGGTCTGGTCACTAGTTCCGGTTTTTAAAACTATGCTTGCAGGAGGCTAATGGAAGCCTGCCTTACTGTTGCTTCAGCGTTTCGATGTTGGCACTAGCTCCTCGAGGGCTTATTCTAGTCGTAGTCATGCATGAGACTCAAGATTGTTATGAGACTATGACTTATCATTTATGAGTCATGACATATGTATTTGAATTCTGAACTTGCTGCCATTTTTGGTTTTGATTATGGAATCATGATTCATTTTCTTATTCACTATTTAAATTTTTTGCTTACAAAAATCAAATATGTTAGCTATGAGATGATGTTATGAATTATTGCATACATTGTGGTTTTATAACTTACAAGGATTGGAAATATTATTTGTTTCTTTTTTGTGCTTAAAATTTATATTTTTTTTTTGTTCTTCTGTATTTTTCCGAGTCTTATACGGGTCACTGAGTCAATAGACAAACGAGTCTTACACGAGTACAAGTCGTGCAACATTGGAGAAAACCACATAATACCAGTGCTGTCCTAAAAAACCGTAGTGAATTTTGGCTGAAAAAGAGAGAAAGATAGGGTGCTCTTTGTTAGAAGAGCACTGATGGGCAAAAAGAATCCCCCAAATTTGCTTGAAAAGTCAAATCACCAAAAGAGGAGGGCACTGGTGGTGAAGAGGGTAAAATTCCCCCAAAAACTGTTGCTGTCCTGAAACATGCCTGGAAAACCCTAGTTTCGGAACTGTGCTACCTGGGAAAATACAGAAGTTAGGCTACCCGGAAAAATACAGAAGTTAGGCTGAAAATGGGGGAAGAGGAGAGTGATGCCCTAAAAAGGCCAAAAATATGCAAAAGAAAAACCCCTTAACTTTGCTGAAAAGAACAAAAAACCGCCAAAGGAGGTTACTGTTGGAAAGAGTCTCAGAAATTTTCTGCTGTCCCAAAAAAGTGTTGGAAACCCTAGGTTCATACCTTAAACAGTGCTGAAAATAGTGTTGGACAGGTAAGGAAGAGTTACGTTGGCTCTGGTACGATGCTAAAGTCATAAATCTAGGTGATAACTTCGACAAACCCTAATCCAACCAAGTTAAACACTTAATATTTATAATAGTAGTAATCAATGGTAGATGATACCAGTTAGCCTCCCCTCTCTCTCCCCCACGAACAAGGATATGGTGCCCATAGGCTAAAGAATCAATCACAACATGAATTGATATGATTTTTACAAATTAAGGCAGTGTGAATTGTGTATATACACATCTCACAAAGTGGGGTCTCTCCCTTTGTGTGGGGGTTATGGGCCCACATAAATGCTTAGGCCAACCTTGGTCACTGAAAGTACTGTAAAATAATGTTGATTAGGTTGGCTTTGAAGCCATAACCTAGTGATACAATTAATGACTTTTCTTAGCCATAAATGACTACAAGTAAATGTTATGATCATTTCAACAGGCCCATCTTTAAGTTCAAGAACCCACTTTCAATAAATGACTTGATGCATTAGAACAAACTCTTAAAACAGCTTGTTACTCCCAAACAAAATATACCTATATTGTGGTTTTTGTATGAAAAGCAACTCCACGCAATTGGAATCACGATCTCCGTTACACCAAAACCCGCCGGTGTTAGTAAACAGACGCATCGCCAAAGTTAACAGATCTACGAGAGGCAGTTAAACACATGTTGCAAAACACACGGGGAGCGCTGGTTTATCCAATGTACAACAATCTCCCCCCCAACGCGAGTCAGGTGTGATTCGAACTCAAGACCTTTGGCTTTGATACCACTTGTTGGAATCACGATTGCCGTTACACCAAAACTCGCAAGTGTTAGTATACGGATGCATTGCCCTATGTTACTTGGGAGCGGGAGCGACCATTTTCAGAAGCTCCCGGTTTGGGAGCGAATCCGGGAGCGATTTTTTAAAAATATATAT
>APFE031246211.1:0-16185 GCA_000404065.3 Pinus taeda
AAATTTTCTCCGCATAAAAGTGCGTGAACTTTTCTCTACATGAAATAAACTTTTATCTTCATGAAAGTGCGTGAACTTTGCTGCACTATAATTTATCATCTGAGATGAGTGGGTTGCCATCAAGTACAACATATGTATCATAATGCCAACAATCTATCCATGGTATGAAAACCACCTTATTTCATCTCAAAAAATCATGTCCCAATATCACCTCAAAATCATCCATTAGTATAACTATAAAATCCAAAAGTCCCTTCCAACAATCAATCTAAATTTACACATATATTGCCAATCTTGTCACTGCTTTAGCCTTGGAGTTAATTTCCTTCACCATTGTCCTACTCATGGCTACTTTCAACCCAAGTTGCTTTGCAAACTTACCTTCAAGAATTTTTGCATGGCACACATATCAAAAATTTCTAGTATTGCCCTTTTTCTAATATCCATGTTCATAAAGCATAGCTTGTGCCTTTGATTGTCTTGTTCCTTCACTAAGACACATATCCTATGACAGGATATTCAAGTGAACAGGAATCACAAAAATTAGACATACCTATTTTATTGCACATCTCCATCTTAAATGCACTGTTAAACTGCTCTGATACCACTTGTCATGACCCCAAGGGCTCCACATGGTTTCAAGGTGCACTCAACGCACCGTGACCACTCAAGTGTGTGGTGCTTGCATGTTTTGCAACTTTCTAGAGTATCACAATGTTAATCCACCAAGACTACACCTCACAATATATTACTCTTGTTAGCTTCTATATTATTAATTTGTGGAATCATCAATATATATCAATAATCATATTTTCACATCTCCTAGATTGCACAATTAAATTGCAACACAAAACATCCACATGAAACCATACATGTACACAATATTGAATATGGGAATGACCCTATGGCCTTCTATTTATATATAAAT
The DNA here is from genome assembly GCA_000404065.3 of Pinus taeda. NCBI lineage: Eukaryota > Viridiplantae > Streptophyta > Pinopsida > Pinales > Pinaceae > Pinus > Pinus taeda. The sequence goes on from APFE031246211.1 coordinate 929, forward strand.
CACAATTTACAATAGACCCGAGACTTTGGCCAGACATCCATACAAGTGTGATACCAAAACCCAATACAAAACAAACAATAAGAATCCTACCCAATTTGCCACTCTACATGGGCCCTTCTTAATAAAATGTGGCCTAACTTAGTTCATTTCTCCCTTATTCTCTTGGGAGTCTATAGGCTACTACAGACTCACCCAAGCTCACTTCTCCATACTCGGTTTTGGCCGCTCCTTCACACCTTTCCTCCTCTTTTCACTTGTCATGCAACTTCATGTGATCTCCAAGTTGTGTCTCCACTCAAATCGATTCTTGTTTTACTTATATGGCTCCACCTCATCTCATATAGAGTCACATCCCTTCTCTTTCGGTTGGGTCATATTTACTATCTAAACGATTCATGTGTGCTCTTGGTTTGGGTTGAATTAAACTTTCTCAACTCATCCTATTGATTCGACCTCATATGGTTCACTTGCACGTGATCAATCCACCATGTATTTAGTCTACTTGATCCTTATCCATTTGGTTCGCTTAGTCCTCATTCGCTTGTTCCACCCTTCGTTCCATTAATGCTTTGGCCGATGGTTCTTGGGGCCATTCTCTTAGTCATGTTGTGTCCTTTGACGCCTATGCCACTAATCTCATGTGAAAAAGGGAGCACAAACTTCAATTTTATGACACCCACTTTTGCGTGCTCTCACCAAACTCCTCTTTCATCACATTCTTTGTGATATCTTCATCGCAAATGTTGGGATGGTGGTGTCACTCTTGGTTTTTCACCTCTCCAAGATTCCTGGTGCCTGCACTTGGTGCATGGATGATACAGGGGAATGCCTTGGGGGTTGCAAGTATCAGTTCTAGTGCTATTAATATACATGAAACTTCTTACCAAACTCTTGTAATATTTAGCATCTACTTTTATTCTCCACCTTCTATAGATAATTTTTCATTTGTATTGATGGGTGTTCTCATGGATTTAATATTTTCCATTTTCTATTTGTGGAGAATATTTGTAGCATACTTTTCTTGTTAAATAAAGATAACATCATTCATTTCCCTCACTTCTATGCCAATAAAATAATGCATCTAACCTAAATCAATGATTTCAAAGTTAGAAATCATAGCTTGTATGAACTATTCCACTAACAAACCATTTGAAGATGTATATATGAAGTCATCCATATATAAGCAAGCAATCAATAAATCATTACCATTTGACTTGATATATAACGTGGGTCCATTTTCACTTATGTTAAATCCCCTTTTCAAGAAATTATTATGAATTATGCTATACCATGCTCTTGGAGCTTGTTTAAGCCCGCAAAAGTCCCTTTTTAAAATGTATATTTAATGTTCATTTCTTGCAACTTCATATCCTTGGGGATGTTAAAAGTAGAAATATTATTTAAAAACATCATTTAGAAAGGTTGTGTTGATAGTGTTGGATGCTGCCAACATTGTAAGGGGATCTCTCTAATGTGAAGGCCCAATTAGACCTCACGCCATTTGGTTTAGGATTCCCATCCGGTCATACGGTCTGACCACTGTTGGAAAGGTTTTCAAAGATATGCCTTGGTTACAATTACACACAAGAGAATGCAACACCTATCTTGGGAAGAAAATATGTGAGCTTTATGAGACACCCAGTGTAAGGTGCAAGAGGGAACATCCATGATTGGTAAAGGAAAACAAGCATTCGGTTAGAAAAGTCATAGTACTATCTTAAAGGGGGACCCAGGAAGGAAGATAAAGGATTGTTGAATACCTACATATTAGTCCACATAATAAAAAACAATCATGATAACATAACAAAACTCATTCAATAACAACCATATAAAAGCAACCAATTATTTCATTCACTGAATATGTAATTAAAGAAACATATAACATAAACATAATAAGAATAGTCCTACTATATCTATGATATGTGTATGAAGAAGTGTCAGCTCATAGAGCTTCTGATTAAGAGTGAAAGATCCCAATTACATTGTTACATGAATGAAACACTATATCCAGTAGTGGAACATGAAGCCACAACTTGCTTCTCCAAAGAATGATTGATCTCCTATGCATTACAAGAGAAGCCAAGGCAAGACTCCAAGAATCCAAGCCCTCTTTTTGAGTTATGAAGAGTTATTTATAACAAACAATAATTATCTTTGATCTCCCTTATGAATCTTTGACTTCTATGACCATTCATGTTCTATTCATGAATTATTACATTCCATATGTGACTATTCACATTCCACATGTGTCTCTTGGACTTCATTACATATCATTTGTTACATAAGACAAATTACATATGAGATGGTGGCCTAATAAGAAAAAACTAATAATGGGACAAATGCTCATCAAATTGATAAATCATTTTCTTCCTCATGGAGCTCATTTGTAATGTAAGTGTGTCATGCCCTGAAATCTGTTGAGATGGCTTTGACTCAAACTGACAAGTCCCCTATATACTGCATTTTCACCTCCAGTGCCTCTGCCAGTATGGTTTTGGAGCTTGACTATACATTATTCCATATCCATGAAATTTTCATGTGAGCTTTGAATGGTGCAATGACGTATTGTAAAATGATGTCCTTGGCAACCTCCAAGCCTTCCTTTTTTGTTGCTTGCTTGATTTGTTCAATGTATTGCTTAATCTCCCAGAACATGGTCTCCCTGCCTCTAATTTCTTTAAGCATTCCTATTGTGGGCATCATGTGTTTCTGTGTTAAAGACTCGAAACCATTATGCATTCGACTCTAGGCAGCAATAGTACTAATCGATTGTTCTCCAAGATGCATGTAGTTTTGATGATGGAGTCTCAACTGAACTTTTTAAATATTGGTTGAAATCTTGTCTTTCTTCTCCAAATGTTGCGGAGTATCTGGATACTTTCCAGGCACTCCTAAAGATGGTCAACTTCTTTGTTTGCTACTTTCAGGAGTTTTACCACTTCCTTTTCTTTCTTTTGAATTCCAATGAGAGGAGCCACCACCTGTTGTATAAGAATCATTTCATCGTATAACCATGTAATGGTGTCCTCCATTGGCCCTAATTCCTCCTGCATGGCTAACTTCCATTATGTGGTGTTGAAACCTTGTGATGATAACCGTTGATTCCCCAGTGCAAGATGTTCTATTTGTTGCTTCATTGCAGCAAGTTCTTTCCTCAATCTATCATTCTCGCTCGATAGATCAGAGTTGTCCTTTGTTGTTATGGAAAAAGCAACATTTTCCTCCACGATTTCCCTAGGATTCCTTCTAGTGTTGGCAGTAATCAACTTCTCTATGGAAAATGAGACTGGCTTTTGAGGATCCTTCAGGAAGTATATATGCCTCTATTGCATGATCCTCTTCTGTTATGAAACCAACTCAAGAAAAGATAGAAAAGATAGATCAACGCCTTAGAATTCAGCCTCTTCGAGGGGGAAACCTCCTTTACATTACATAAATGAACAATTCTTGGATGATTCAAATGACAAAACCTCCTTTCTATATATAGGAGTCTAAGGAGTCACAATATAAACCAGCCGACCTAACAATAATAATTTAAAGCCACAAAAATAACAATAGAGGGATTCTATGGGGCATAGTAATAACAATATGGGGGCAATAGGGGCACAACAATATTAATAAGGGGTATAACTACAATAGTAATGGGGTAATCACTAGTATTATAGGGACCCAACATCTTCTTAAGTTGATCAAACGAGACACTACATACATCCATGACTCTATCTGTTGGTGTAATTGTGATCCCCATCTCTCCAAATGGAAGATGACCACCTATGAGAGGAGGTTCCTCTAGAAAACCTGGTTCATCGTTCATATATTAGATAATGTCTTCTTCCTCCAACTCTTCTTCCTCTATCTCATAAGTCAATTGTTCTTCTTCCAATCTCTATGTTGCTTCTTCCTCTTGTAACTTCCTTTGTTGTTCATCTTCTATCCTTCTCCTCTTCTCTTCCTCTGATTGTTTCTTCTCCAAAAACTCATACTACTTCCTCTTCTCCTCTTCTTGTGCTTCTCTCCTCTCCTATTCTACTTGAATAACTCCTATGTTCAAAGGATCAACTTTCCACTTCATGTTTCTCTCACCTGTCAAATCATATCTAATCATCTTCTTAGGAGCTAGTTTCCTTTCTTGAGGGGTTATCTGTTCTTCCTCCTGAACCTGCTTATCTTGAGTTGGTGGATCTTGGGGTGAATTGGTCTCTGCTACTAGATGTGTATTTCTAACTTCATTATACCAATTCTTCACTTTTTCATCTTCTGATGTGGACATCGCTAAATACTGAAATTGATCCTTTCAAAATGTTTCTTGCACACTATCTTTGGATCGTACCCATGAAAGTCTTTAGTGGTAAAGTGCAAGCGATCCAACTCTTGTATTTTTGTTGCTTTCACCTTGTAGCTCTTCAACTCATATAATATAATCTTCAATGGGAAGGTGGGAAAAATGGATTTCTTCCTCCTATGAAGAACTCCTGACAAGCAATTTTCCAATTTGTTAGCACTTCATAATTCCTCCAGGCTGAGGAGAGGAACCCAAAGGTAACCAAAAACCACTCTAAAACTTGAATCTAGCCCTTCCAGCTTTAGAGATGGCTCTCTCTATATGAATATTCAGTCACTTAGGTCTTAGGCTAGGTATTAAGATAAGAAGTATTGGTTTAACAATTTGATGGGAGGGGAGAGGGAAAATCCATTGGGAATACAGTCATATAAAGTTGATTGATTTTCTAGTAAGAGGATAAAGGGATTGGAGGTCTTTCGATAGGGGCAATGTAGGAAGTCCTTTTTGTGTTTTAAATAATTTTTTTTGTAGAAGGTGATTAGAGGAATGGTGTAAAATGACATATAGAGCATCTAATTGAAGGATGAATTCTAAATGTCATTAAATAAGAAAACATTAATTGTTTAGTAAGCTATAACAGAGCACTTTGGATAGTGACTTCTGAGATAAATCCTTGCTTAAACAAACATGAATACATACATAAAGCATGTAAATGACAAGAGATAATACTTACAACATAAGAAAGCACATCACCATTAGAAACTGACACAAGAATCCCAGTAAAATCAAACCTCAGTCTTTTTCATTCACTGGAAAAATATCAGAAAAATACAATGCATGGTGTTTCTTCTCCTAACCCTGACTAGCCATTTATTCATCAAAATTACATCATAAATAGATTAAAAAACAATCATTTCCCACCTCTAGGAACTAAATTTTCCAAAAATATTTTGTTCCTGCCCTCAGTAGCAAATATAGAACTGTTTCTCTAGAAAATAGGAAATTACTTTGACTAAGGATTTTATTGAACAAATTACACTAAATATATACATGGAAAGGATGTTAAAACCTCCCAAAGCACCTTAGGATATTTACCCATACCATAAAAAACAAGTACATAAAGATTTGATGCGAATTTTACAGTCAAACGGTTGACTATGTGGCGAAGCGCTACTTCCCCCCGTTGATGGTATATATAGCTCCAATCACTTTCTAAACTACTCAATAATTGATGCATGTGGGAAATAACCTAAACATCATCAAATTCCCTTTGAAAAACCTCCTTTCATTATACAAATATTTCATCTTTAAAAAATTCCACATACAGTAAAAGCACCATGCTTGTATGAAAGCGCAACGAAATTTGTCCTTCACGATTATGACTAATGCTAAGGTCTCTGACCAAAATAAAAAACCTAATGATGATGATAAAAATATTGAAAGCCTTTCTAAAGTCCCCACTCACAAAAAATATGCCAAAACTTCACATTTCCATCAAACCCTAATGCCTTGTCAAAAATGCAACATCATTGTGTAAACTATTACCTTTGGAAAAAGTTTCATAAGCTTCAAAATTCTCACCGATTGTGCTCCCAAAACTTTGAACCTCCTTATCCAACCCTATTTAACTAGTATCTTGGACAAAAAGGGAAAAAATAAAACTATTTCAATTACTTGCTTCAAGGCTTACACTTTGGTTGCTTTAGCCAACAAATCAAGCTTTCCCCTGTCCTTCTCATGCATTTCCTACAACTATTGTTTAGCAGCCTTTAGCTCCTTCCTCAAGGTGAGGTTTTGTTTGTAGATGTTCTCGAGTTTCATGTGTAAGGGCAGAGTCCTTTTCAACACATACTTAACATTTGACAACGTTGGATCACACATGTTCAAATGCTCATATATATATTTCATGGCCCTTTCATCCTCCTTCTTAAGTCTAGAGATCTCATTTTGTGCCTTTTTCAACTACATCCTCAATCTATGAAAAGTATGCTTCCCTTGATCTACCTCAACCTTCTTCTCTTTCTATACTGACTCTTCCTTCTGTAGCTACAACTTTCTTGCTGAAGACCTGGTCATAGGAGCTCTTGTTGATGGAACCTCTAACTCTTGAATATCCTTTGTTACTATCTTCTCTTTACCTTTGGACTTGGTGACAAATGGAGTTTCCTTTATCACTGGTTCTATTTCACCAATCTTAGGTGTCCCTTCTAAAGCAATCTTCTTTAGTTCCCTATTGTCATGTTGTAGTTGGGCAATGACTAAGTGTGCCTTCTTTAACTGTTCTTGCAGTTCTAATATGTCCTTGTCTTTATCATTTGAACAATATCCTTTTGTATGGTATCTAAAACCTTAGTTGGATTCTCAAGCATGTGTTCCAAAGGTAATTTCTTTGCAGTAGCTCTAGTGAGTGGCTTCTTGGGAACCTCCACTACCTTAGGAGAAAATTGCAGTTTTTTACCCTTTTTATTTTATGATGGATCAACTAAAGTTGATGGCCTTTTTATTGAACTTTCAATAGGTGATTGCACATCTCTTGCCACATATGAAGGTGTATCTTTTTTACTCCAAGGGATAGTTGGTAACTCTGCTTCCAACTTTGATGAATCTATGAATGCCTGCTATGTCTGATTTTTCTTGTTGAATTCTTCTACCACCAACAACTTAATCAAAGAGAAATGGAAAATATTGGGCTCCAATTGGCTTTGTTTACCTTGAACCTTATCTGCCATCTTATTTAGGCTTCTGAACAAATAGAAAGGCAGATTCAAAGGGATTTTTCCTATGAAGTTCATCAATAGCCTAAAATGATACTAATAGATTCTCCCAAACCTGCCGTCACAAGTGAAGTATCGCTAGATTACCTTCAAAAATTTGTTTTAGAGTTTAAGCAGGTATTCTCTAGGTATAATAACTCCATATCCCTTGTTTTTGTACTTTGTTTTTAAGAAATCCTTGTAGTTGATTATGTCAAGAGGTACACCCTTGAACCACTATTATTCTTGTAGAGGAATCTATGTAGCAACTGAAACAGTGGCATTTGACACTAGAAAGCCCAACTCTCCAATATTAATGTCCACCCCTGTGAAATTCAAAGAAAATTCTTTGGTGAGATGCACACTATATCCTTGGATCTTCTCACAAAATATGATGCAACTGACATGTTCAAATGCAACTCTAATTGATGGATTTGAGTTTATTAAGTAACTTATTGGGGCTCAAACCTGACTATCTCTCCTCCCTTGTGATTCTTTCTATTTGGAGTTGTCATGAATTCACAACAGATATGAATCCTAGGGTTTTTTAATGCAATTTCAGTGTTTTCCAATTGAGTGCAACAATAGGGTAGAATTTATGAAAATGGGGCTTTAGATAAGGGTTTTATGGAAATTTAGAATGAAAATCCCTACATTAGTAGACCCTGAAAACAAAAACCCATTTCTCGGACCTAAAGCAGCAACTTGTTGTTTTTTTCTTACAGTGGAATATTAAAAACACAAGCGCGACAAGAAAGCACATCGCATGGGGGAAATAATTATTGATCCTTGAGGGCAGTAACAATAAGATGTGAGGCTCCAGACCAGTTAAATGGAATTTCAGGCTTCAAAATATGGGTGGAAAACAAATATTTGAATGTTTGATGCATGTAATAACATAAAACGCAGCGAGTGAAATAAAGCGTAGCATATTTTTCAGACACAACAAAGAAAGTGCAACGAGCTAAGAATTTGAAGCTTGCAAGGTCATCTGAATGTTTTCTTCAACTAGTAAGGACAAATTGGACTACATGAAAAAAAAATATCTAAGAAAATGAAGAATTAGAACCTGGAGGTGGCGATAACCCTTTGTTTTGAAGAAACACAATGATTGTCTCTAAGCACAACGACTCCCCTACAAAATTCATGCAACAAACTTCAAATGATGTCTATGAATATTTCGATGGAACCAAGAATGGATCTATGGTATTTTAGATGCTAAAACAAGTGTTTGAACTCCCAAGGTGACCAAACCTGATTTAAAAAATAATCATTGCATTTTGGAGCCTTAATCATGGGAGCACAACAACTGAAAGAAGTGCAGTGCATGCCTCATAACTGTTGTACTGGTGGTAATGTCTTGGCACAATATGACTTGACAACCTAACTGACTATCTCGACCCCACTAATTTGTGTCAATGACGAGAAGACAAGACTCATTATGACCTCACACATGATCTTGTATGAGACATAGACCCTAGAATTACTTGACTCAATCTTTAGGGAATCACTGACTACCATGGTATTACCATTCACACACTCTAACATAATTATATTAATAATGAAATTTTTCATTCTTTACTAAGAGCAATAGCTTGATCTCTAAGAGATCATAGCCAAACCTTTACACATTTTCCAAAATAAATTTGAAATACTAAACTTGTTTTTGACCACTATAATATAGGACACTAACACAACTGAATTGCTACTTCTTGCATGACCACCTTATTGGTCACATATCACAACATGAGATGAGGGGGTATCTGACAACCAAAACATTTGATGTATGTACCCTTGGGAGTTGCAAACCAATCCGTGATATCCTGTAGTGACTCCTTCACCTGATCAGTCATGCAAGGAGGATAGATCTTGAATATCATATGGAAGATGACTACAAAGAAGTGTTTGGCCAATCTGTCATATGCACCTCTAAAGCTTGATTTTGACAACACCATGTTGTGGAAGTAAACTATGAACTTGTCCTCAGAGTTACAGTTCCAGTACATTCCTAAGAATTCATATTGAGCACAAATTATCTCTAAAAAAAATGCAAACATGTAGAATTTCGGTGCCTGGTTTTCCATCAAAGATGCTTTTGCCTACCCCACATGACACTGTAACTCAAATGACAATGTATCTTCCAAATTGAAGACTTTTCCATGCGTCACCACCTTATTGAGCTTATATATCCAGTTTTCTTAAAATACCTTAGTGTTCTTGTGCCCATGCAACCAACAACACATGGCTATCAGATACTAATATACGTCTCTAAGAAAATTAATCGAATAAACTGCGGGTGGGTGATGGCAAAACTTATCAGACTGTCGACACCATGATTTGATAATGTCACTTGTGTTGAGGTTGTCCCATCTAATATAGAAGTCATCATTTTCATATTGTGTGGGCCTAAGCATCTTGCAGTATGTTTGCATGTCATCTCCATAATAAGTTGTGAGATGACCGCCACTCTCACTACAAAGCACAAGATGAGAGTCATCCATATATGTAATGATCCACTCAATCACTTCTACACAGAGGATGATCAGGAATCTTCATGTGATCCTATGCATCCTCGACTTATTAATGTTGATGTACACTTCCAAGTCCTCTAATTTCTTCGCAATTTTTTTTTGCATGGATGTTTTGTATATATTGCTCCATGTGACATCAGTAGAACTATCAATGAAACACTATGTATCTTCATAAATGGGAATGGTTGGCTTGGTCACTTCAATAGGTTCCTTAGTGATTGCCTCTGAGACTTCTTTGGAGGCAACTTTATACGAGGCATGGCTCCAAAAAATGATTAAAGGGTGAAAATACTTGTAGCTCAAACACTTGTTTGTGGCAACACACTCATAATGAAAATATTAGCTTAATGCAACCTAACTATGCAACAGTCTCATAAAGCATGTAAAAGGAGCCATCAAAGATAATTGAACATGTAAATCTATTAATGAAAACAAAAAATCACTTGCATGCATAAGAAAATGGGCATGCAAACAAGGAGGGTGCAATTTCAAAGCACGAAGGTAAGTCAAGGATCATTTGAGGCTTTACAATGCACTCATACACTCAAGTAAGTGAAGGGAACCATCAAGGGTGTACTAATGAACTCCAATGGTCAAAGAGGTGAGTTGTTGGGACTTTAGGCCTTCATAGTGCGTTCATGCGCTCAAGGATACAGAGAGGGTGCATTGACACACTCCAAAGGGACGAAGGAAAATGTCTTCAAGCCTTTAATCTTTCAAGGTGTGCTCATGCGCTCAAAGGGAAGGAGGGTGCATTGGTGCATGCCAAAGAGATGAATGAAAATCATTCGAGTCTTTGAGGTACGCTCATGTGCTCAAGGAAGGGCACAGTTCTTCGCGATGAAGGAGTGCACTCAAGAGGGAAACCTGGTCATTATGGGTGCATTTTTCAAGGCTAATTAGGCTTCAAGGTCCAGAAGTGCACTCTACCTAGGGAAAGCTCAAGAAAAATTCTAACATTAGGATTTCATGATAAGAATGAGAAGAAGAAAGATTTGCAAGCTTATACGAATCCTATCACAATCATGATAGAATGTGAAAGTTTGAGGAATGCAAATAGTCTTTGCATGCGAAAATAAATTAACACTTGCAAAATCAAGATTGAACATAAACGCTAATGAATAACTAAAAAACAAAGAAATGCCAACAAGAAAAGAAATATAGACAATGAAATCATGAAAGGTAATGAATATATTCGACATGCAAAAATTACTTGTGATGCAGGTTGATGAAGAGTTTCTTGATCCACAATTTTGTGCCCAACCCAGATGAGAATGATTATGCAAAGGAATGATTAACTAGGTTAATTTAAAAGAGTTTACATGAAAAATTGATTCATGCATTATCACCACTTGTCGTTGAGTGAAAGGGTTAGTTAAGGGAATTTAAGTGGGCTCCTATTTTATAAGAGTACACCCACATGCAACAAAGAGGCACATGACTGCATCTAGGAAGAGCGCATGTCTTCAACATGAAGGAATGCACTCAAGGAGGGTGCACTTGTCAACTTGAAGGAGTGCATTCAAGGAGGGAACACTTCGTCAGCCCGAAGGAGTGCGCTCAACTCAAGTGCATGTCTTCATCAACTTGGAGTGTGTGTTTTCCTAAGAGCACTTTTCTTGCTTTTGTTTGATTTTTTGTGCCTTTGAGTACTTTTTCGAGTGTGTGCATGGCGTAAAGGCTAGTTTCTAAGTAAAGATGAGTCATGAGTTCACCTAACCATGGACTAGATAACCTAAGAGCTTCTAAGGGCTAGGTGATGACACTCAGGAAATATTGACTTAGGAGGATGTGACACTAGGAGAAAACATACAAATAAAAAATCAAACAACATGACAACACTAGGGGGCTTGAAATGATGGTTCACATAGGCTCCAAAATTGACTTAGGAAAAAGTTTTGGAGGGTCATTACATCGATAACGGGTTGATTTCACGTCAAATAAATAAATGAACCAATTATATTGTGTTTTGAATTCTAAAATAGTTCTTGTGGTATCCATTTTGGAAATAGGAGCATATGTTTCATTGTGGTATATACCTAGCTAATGAGCAAACCCCATTTCCACTAACCTTACTTTATGCTTTCGTATGGACCCATCAACTACATACTTTGTTTCGTAAACCCATTTGATCCTAGTGAATTCTTTTTAGGTAGGAGGATCCACAAGTTCCTATGTTTCATTCTTTTTAACTATTGCAATCACATCATCCATTGCTTTACACCATGCTTCCTTGTTTACCGCATCTTCAAAATTTCCTAGATCTACTTTCATATGAGATATGAAAGAAAAAAGTTGCACATCCATAAATTTCATTTAAGGATTTTACCTTTCTTTGAGGAGTACGTGGACTTGAAATGGGACTTGAAGTTGAAGAAGATGATGGAGTGGATATAGTCTGGGAAGTATTCATACTAATAGTTGGATTCTTAGAAATAGAATATTCACTTTCTTATTCTTGGATTTTTCATTTAAAAAACACACTGAAACTAACCAATAACTTTTCAGTTGTGGATTATACAATTATAAGCCTTTGTCTCCTCACAATAGCCAATAAAATGTATTTTACAATTTTATCATATAGTTTTTTCTTTTTCCATGAGAACATGCACCTAAGAAATACAACCAACAACTCTCAAATGAGAAAACCAAAGTTTTCTTCTACTACATGCTTGAAACGAAGTCATATTTTACACACTTTTTATTGGACATCTAGTAAGCGAATAAATAGATGCAGTTATAACTTCAGCCCAAAAAATAGTTCGAATACTTTTACCTTTTAGCATGTTCCTAGCCATCACAACAATTGTTCTATTCTTATGTTCATCCACACCAATCTATTGGTGAGTATAACTAATTGTCAAATACATATGAATTCCTTTATTTTTTGAATATTAATCAAACTCATTATAAGTAAATTCACACCCACTATCCATGTGTAATGGCTTTAAGGCATAATCACTTTTCTTCTCAACAATATCTTTAAATTCTTCAAAAATAACAAAGACGTTTGATTTCTTTTTAATGAAATACAACCATATTCTTCAACTAAAATCAGAAACCAAAATAATAAAATATTTATTTTTGTTGAGAGATAAGGTTTACATGGGACCACATATATCTACATGTGCTAGCTATAATGGTTCTTTTCTCTCCGTTTTTTTTTTTTTTTTTAATACTAGAAATGAGTTTCTATGTTACTTACCAAGATTGTTTGCACCACTAAAGATGGTCACGATTAAAAAAAGTGAACACATTATAAGTTATTAATGGAAAGGATATATCATTGTTTTTAAGGAATGTATGGGGATATACCAATCCTTATGTCATAAGGTGACTTAACATAGGAAATTGTTATAAGATGCTAAGTAGAAATTGAATAGATAACACTAAGTAGTATTAGACTTATGACATAAAAAATTCTCAATTGACATAACAATGAGACTTATGAATATTCCCGTGTTGCTTTTTGCACAATCTAATGAGATTTGGTTGCTTCTACCCTTTGCGCTTCCACCTTCCATAAAAGTTGTACTTGAAACTTGATTGGGACTAAACCTCACACAAACCAAGTGTTTTGCACCTCATCGGTGTCAGAATATCATCTTTATTGAATGCTATCATGCAAATTCATATGATTTCAATTCTCATCATCGTTTATTTTCTGAAAGTGCTCACACAATACACTTCAAGCAATAGCCCCTAAGGTTATTTTAGTGCAGAGACGTGACATATAAATTAATGTAAAATATTTAACTCGCTAGATCTCTATATCTACTTTGCTCTATCTATTTGGTGGAGGTTATAATATGCAAGTTGAGTAGTCCTAACATTTTGATAGGAAATTGTTATTATATTGTTTTCTTTTGTTAATAAGTGGTGTTGTCATTCGTTAGGGGGGATTTTAGATTAAAAAATAGGCCTAAAAATAAAAATGTACTAACAAAATCTACTTTGAAAGAACCAACAATATTCAAGATGGTGATGTCATCTCTAAGGATAAATATTTTGGGAGGAAAAAAGATAAATACTATTTTTTCCAATCATATTTTTTACTTATCTCCTTATAAGCATACTCAAATTTCAAGTGTGGGCATTCGTTGGACATGAATCAGACTTTGCATGCAATTAGTATCCACTCCACATAGTTTTGAGTAGACCTATACCGAGAAAAGTAAACAAACATGAAATAACATGTTTCTTGAAGAAAAGTTGAAAATACATGGAAAACATGTTTCTTAAAAGAAACACATTGTTCATGCATTTTTTACTTTTCTCAGTGTGGGTCTACTCAAAAGTATATAAATTGGGTACTCAATAGATGCAGAGTCTAAATTTTCATCCAATGAGTGTGCACACTTGAAATTTGAGTAAACATATAAGGAGATAAGTCGAAAATACAATTAAAATAATGTTTTTTCTTTTCCCTCCAAAAATATTTACTTTAAAAAAATAATTTTCTTTCTTTTCCTTTTAAAATTCATCACTCTTTTTTTTAAGAAAATATTTTCTCAAACATTTTTGTCTATCAAGACCCGATTATAATCATCCATGCATTTTTCTCTTTTCATTACCACCCGTCTCATGTGTGTTTTCACCATAAATTATTTCCTATCAACAATTAATGGCATTTAAACCCAAGGGAGGAAAAATCTAATTTCAAGTTTTAATTCTTAACTCATAAATTCATCCATATTCCAATTTTAGGTTTTAATTCTTAACTCAAAACTTAATCCATATTTAATTCTCGAAACAACTCGTGAGCGTATTTTGTTCAATCCAACAACCATTGGATTTCCCTAATTATGTTGGATTGCCCTAGTTATTTAGTAACCTTCCAGTGTTAGAATAATATAATGAGTATATGGTTGCCTTATAATTATTTGAGAGAGGAAAATATTGATATTCTCCTTGTGGATTGAAATCTGAAACATAGTTAATATTGATTATATGGTGAGATCATAAGGGGATTCATTTTATTGAACAATAATAATAATTTGCTCCAGTAGCACAAAGAAACAAGGGTGGAAAAAACCTCCTTATCTTATAGTTAGTCATGTTTTCAATTTCATCAAGAGGAAAATAATTCCATGTAAAAATGGTGGATGAGACCACGATTATTTTGTGCAAGAAATTAATTGATTATTCTCGTAAGGGAAATGGGCATGAACACTCAATGTACATTGATACAAATGACAAATGATGATATGAATAAATCCTAGAAATTCTTAAAAATACACGAAGAAAACTTTAAAAAGGGAAGATGAAACGATCTATAGAAGAATTTATTATTAAACAATAACACATTTTTATATTTTTAAATAATGAATCCATACAGGTGAGGATAGTTTTTAGATAGGAAGAATGACCTGTTATAGAGTTTTAGTGAACCCAACATTTCGGACTACCAAATGAGTCCATCATGAGGACATGCGTCAATAGATATTATTCAGATCTTTAATGATGTATCCAGGAGCTAGATTTAGGTTATATATATAGGAAATTGAAGAAAAGATGTAAGAAAATAGGTCGGCTAGATTTTCATTTAATTAATTATTCTTTATTTAATTTATTTATTATGATTTTATATATTTATTTATTTATTTATTTTATTTTTTAATTAACTGATTAATAGGCTTATAACTTAATTGATTTTATTATTTACTTACTATGTTTATTAATTTTATTTAA